>BMAW01076791.1:240160-286791 GCA_019974015.1 Nephila pilipes | reverse complement strand
TTTTCAATACAACATGCGTAATTTTTACCAAATAACGTGTAATTCTTATATAAAGAAATCAGTTCATGAAATAAATGTGTAGATTTTACAGTTGACTGACAGGGAAAGTACCATTCTCAAGATAAAAAAAAATATCTTCTTCGTCAAAACCTATACTCAAAAAGAAAATAAATAAAATATCTAATCCCACTACGTTTAATTGTTGCAAATTTCATAGCTGTTTTTGTCGAAGAAAAGAAACTTCCAAGAATTTCAACATAAAACAGCACCCTGCGAAGATCTTCTCAATAGGATTTGGCAACATCGTCGTGAACATTGCTCTTTCAGGAATTGCATATTCATTCTCTATATATTAACAACAGAAAACAGCTTTTTTGAAGCTAAAGATACAGCAGTTTCGTTTCTATTCAGGTGCTAGTAATATGTAATATTTTCGACTTATTTTATTACAAACATGAAATAATGCTACCCATTACAATCCCATTAAAAAACACATTCACAGAAATTTAACAGTTTGGATGGAGCAAATACTTTACTTACAAAATTCAGAAAATTGAATTAACTGAGATTTGGAAGTTAACGAAACATTGAAAACATAAAAACAAAGCACCAAAAACAAAAGCATATTAAGAAAAACTGACTATTAAAAGTCGATGGATATTTTTTTTTAAAAAAAAAATGAGAGCTTGTTTTGGAAAATAGAACAGGTACACACTCACAGATGAATACATCTGTGCCATGGCATTATTAAAACTGTCATTCAAATTACTGAAAGACAGTGGAATATAGTTTTAACTAACTAATATATAGCAATAAGTACCAAGAGTTCCTGATTAGAAATGAAACGTCTGTTGTAATAGTGGAGGAGTATACGTGTGTAAAGAATATCCCCCCCCCCCCAAAAAAAAAGAGGACAAATAATTTAAAAGCTCTGAGAAGATATGATATATAAACAAGAAAATCTTGAATATATTAAACAAGTTCTTTCGTTAGAGTCAATAAAGATCAAGTTCTAAAATTTCTCAATCTGAAAAACACACACAAATTTTGTGATAGACTTGTTTTGCCAAGTATAACAACTGTGGGTCAACCTGCAATTCAAACCGCATCATAGAATGAATTTTAAAATTTTAAACCGTGTTCATTTAAAACACAATATAATTACTGTATAATTCATTCTATAAAATATAATGAAATAACAAATGTTGATGAACTTTTCAAACACAATGTATGTGACAAAAAATTCTAAGAATAGTATTATGTGCATACAAATTAAGAATTGACAATGTATAATTTACATAAAAATCGCATTTGACTTTGCATGCAGTGAAGACCGTTAGATCGAGACAAAAAAATATCCAGTATTCTTTTAAACAAAAGTTTTCTTATATATATAATTCCTAAGACCTGGTAAAGAGTCAAAGAACATAAACATTTATTGATAGGCAATTGAATTAAAAATTTAATTTATAAAAAAAGAAAGGTTCTGAAACAATTATTAATATCCTTTAATAATAATTTTAAAAAAGAAATTATTTCTAATGTATAGAGGAAACCAGACTATCCCCGGAAATGGCAACAAATACATGAAAAAAACAGAAACACACACCGAAGTTTTGCGACGACTACTAACATAAATGTTACGGGCAATTAACTCCGCACTTCATATTTCTTTTCCTTCCACCGACATGTGACAATACCAAAAGGATAAAAGCACAAATAAATAAATGGGATATAACAAATAAATCAACAAAAGAAATGTGAAGAATGAAAGGGTTCTGATTTTAACTTCATGTATAAATCACCTTGTTAAGAAGATGTCAAATGCAAGAGCTAATTTAGTCATACTTAAAAGATGAGTAAAGTGCAATCACTGAACACACAGAAATAATTGACTTATACCATCCGAAAAGATTACGTATTTTAAGAACTTGTCTCATAACTAATGGAGTTAAGACGAGGGAGAGATTTTAAACATCGTTAAAAGCATTAACGTTAATTGAATGCTTTTAACGGAAATTAAAGTAATCCAAAATTAATGGAAATTTTGCAGTAATATCTCAAAAAATAATGTCAGTGTACAGGAAATTTATGACGCTTGGTATATTTTAATCAAAGATGTCAACTAAAAATTTTATAACGGCAGCCATTGCTTTCAATGATAAAAATAGACGATTTTAATCACTCAGGTTGTGGTTACTAGTAAAATAACAGGACATTTTGCAATTGATTACGGAACTCATGAGAAATTTTGTCAAGGATTTTCTTTTTAATCACTCATTTAAGTACCATAAAATGGGTAGAGAGATTTTTGTTGTTTCACGACCTACTTTTATGAATAATACTGGAAGCAGCATTGAGTTTCATTTTTGAAAAAATAGTAAACTTGGTTTCAAATTCCAAGATAAATTATCTGTTCCCAGATTTTAAAATCTTTTTTTAAAATTTTTAAATCCTGGAAGTCTGTTGATGCGTTCTAGGAATCTTTTTTTAAATTCGTAAACAATTTTAAGAGAATTTTACTTCGGATTTACTTGCAACTTCAAAAAGTTCCTTAAGTTATGACCAAATAATAATAGTCATGTCATGATAAAAAAATACATCAGTAGCTGATTAAAATATAATATATAATGAGCTATAAATATATAATTCGTTGTCCATATTCTCAACAGTTTTAGTCAAAAAAAAAAAAAAAAACTCGAAACTTTACATTCTATATTTCTCTTGAATTTCAATCTTTCAAGGTTTAATACTGTTTATTCAATAATATTTAACACGAAAAGCCATTCCGCGGAAAGTAGGTAGGTATAGAAACAATTTTTACAAACTGATTTTTGTTTTTTCATGTAGCTACAGCGTTTATAGCAGAGATAAATTTCACATAAAAGTTATAAAATTAAAGAAATAAAGTACATGGCATTATTTTTTACTTTGTTTTAAACACTTTAATATTCTGAAGTTAAAAACGATATAACTAGAAAACATTTCACCAACCAAAATCGTAAAGTCAATCATTCCAATAAAATACATAATTGCTTTGAAAAAATTCTGCCATCAATAGTCCTCATGTTACTTCTCGTGCGAAGTTAATAAAACCAATCAAAAGTTATACACTTCGACTTCCATTTTTATCAGTTTGAATTACCGTCTTACAAGAAGCAACACGATCATTCATTTTTAACAAAAAAATCACTGTTAAAATAAAATTAAAGATAGAGAAATACACCTATAAAACACCTACAAAAATGGAATACCTTTCAGCAACAAAAAGAAAAAAATGTTAACTATCCAAAATGATAATTTTATGCACAGTAAAATTTATTTTGTAATCGGGATTACTAAAATACATTATAAGCAAATTAGAAAAACAGTGAGACATATGAAAAGTTAATATTTTAGATTTTAAAGACAATGAACACATGCGTTCAATACAAAATTTCAATAGAATTAAACAAATATCTGAAAAAAAGTATTGCTTTCGAATCTATCACTATGATATATGAACACTATGCGGATAAAGAAGAAAAGCTCAAAGCGGAAAGTGTTAAAAAATAAACTACAGAGATTAGATAAGACACATAACAGGATATATAAAATTCTGAGTAAATAAACATAACAGGCAAAGCCTTTTGATCGCTGTCATTCAATAAACTGAATAGAACCATAAGTAGTAAATGTTGATCGAATCTAGAGAGAGAGAGAAAGATAGTGAAAAGGGCTCCTTTGAAAAAGTTTAGCGTTACATCTATAAAGGCAATAAAAATAAATGGACAAATACTCCCCTCTCAACAATGGATTAGATACACAGTATGACACGTAAGTAAAACTCTCGAAATACTTTCTCCGAGTAAATGATTTACTCAGAAACAATGTAATAAACAAAAAGGTACTAACACGACATTTTTTTTTTTTTTTTACAATGCAATTAAGAAGTAAATACACTTTCGATGAAGCATTTACAACGCGTAATTTTGGGAAACTCTCCAGTTGCCGAGTAATTAAAAAATATATATTTGATGAGATTTTTCTTCCGCACCTGACGAAAGAAAGAAACGGATTACAATGAGCAAATGAATAGAAAAGGTAAATGAAAGGATGGTTATTTGGAGAAAAGATAAAAAGCCAAAATGAAATTATCATTTTTTTTATTATTATTATTATTATTATTATTATTAATCGGTCCGTCAGGAGTGCTCTTTTTCGAATATTAAAGCTCTCATTCGAACTTTTTTTCGTAAAGCATTAAATCTAGACAGCTTTAAGAAATTGCTGTTCTTCAGTAATTGAAATTTTAATTATTCGAATCGTGCATACGACTATAAATTTTCATAAAGAATTTTAATGTTTTATTTCTGAAGTAGTCGGTAGAAGTTCGACCAAAACGAATTAAATAAAATACGAGAGGGTGGTTCAAAAAACACTTCTTTTGAAAACAGATGGCATCATTTAAGTAAATTGTTGTTACCATTGGGTTCTGCCATTTGCTATACGGAGCCGAAGCAAATTTGACCATTGATTCATAAGTTAGTTTTGATTTGGTCGTCATTCGCTGTCAAAAGAAAATTTGATTGCTGCAGCGTCCAGTTGTCACCGTCTACGATAAATGGATTCATCGTTTGCACCGAAAACCAAGCAACAATCAAAACAAATGGGTTGCTTCCGGTGAAACCGCTCCAAAGAAGGCGAGGCTGATCTCATCGGCCAGAAAAGTTAAAACGAAGAATTTTTTAGGTGTGAAAGGCATGATCACGAATACGAGTAAGTGAGACTTAGACAGCTGTAGATCGAATATTGATGCTTACTAAATATAAAGCTTTTTTTGATGCCATCTCTTGGATTTTCTAAGGACTTATTGTATTTTTTAATACTGCCATCTTACAAAGAACAATTAAAGATCTAATACTCCGCAAAAATACATAACAAAAATACATAATATACAAGATTCCTCAAATTAATCCTATGATATCAAACTAACCATTATGCGATGTATAAATATCTGAAATTCTCAATTAAAAGGTTACCAGCTTATATTTTTATGAACTTACATAATCTATAAGGTGTGATTCCCAAATCATATTTTTTTCTGTTTTATTATAATATTCTGGTTATTAGAATAAAAAATCGTAACAAAATACGAATTTTTTTTTTAAATGTTTGAATGAGACATACATCTTATAACCTAAATGTCAAAATAAAATCTATAACATTTTATTCATTCATGTAAAAACAAATGTTAAAGAACTCTCTCATTATGTGTAGAACGATCAATTATCATTTTTCTATAAATTATAATTTACTCTAGTAATTTGAATATTCTCAATACTCCCTATTGTTTTGTATTCAAGAAACGATTATTACGCACAATGATTATTACGTATAAACCTACCTAATTAAAATAAATTTGAATTTATATATATAAACCCTTAAAGCTTCAGTTAAAACAAGCAAATTTTCAAAAAAGAAAATCAGTGTGTAATATTTGCATAGAAAATTTGCTCTTATATAATCTCAGATCAAATACCTAAAAGCTTTCATAAGTTATTTCTCCTTGTGCAATATTTGTATGTGTAATTTACAATGTCTCAAGTATTTGTTTTCAAACACTCACGTTCTTAAAATTTATTTGCCGCAAAATTTTTACTAAACATCAAATTCACATATACTAGTGTTTATTTATTTTTAAACCAGTTAATTATTATGAGAAATACAGTCAAAATATTTCGTAAAATGTATAACGTTTTTTTTACTAAATAAGCACTAAAATATATCTCAAATCATAATTAGAGCTTCTGTCGATTTTTTGGAGTGTAATATTTTTGAAAATAATTCTTTTTTAACTTTAATTGAAAAATATTTCCTAAATAGCCTATACAGTTTTCTAAATCAGCCTTTTATCAAAAAATACCAAGAGAATCTTTAAATTTCTGATGAATATTTAAAGACGTTTATAATAAATATAAAATGAAAAACAAATTATGTTAAAAATTTAATTTTAGAGTATTTTCATGAAAGTATAAGGAAATTAAAAGCACTATGGAAATAAAGAAAAAAATCGGCTCTGAATGATGTTATAAAAAGATGGAAATTGAGAAGAATGTTATATATAGATGGACACTGCATTAAAATCAGGATAACATTTCTCTCTACTGCCATCAAATTCTAGATATATTGCTGTATCATTTAAAGTTAATTAAAAAAAAAAGAGAGAGAGAGAGAGAGAGAGAGAGAGAGGTTTAAGTTACATTTAATTCTGAAAATTTTTAATGTGAATTCTTAAATCATAAGGAGATATTTCAGTCAAAGAAGTGCAAAGAAAATTCTTCATTCATTGAGTGTTACTTTGTTAAAGAGAAGACAAGAAAAATTTGCCTAAAATGTGTTAATACTATATTCAATAAATGCTTGCTTTTTTGTAATAGTGTGGCAGTTGATGATTGTAAATATAATGAGGGTTGAGAAAGTTTCCATTTGGATAATTTAGTTTCTGTGGCTAGGGAGACATTAAATGTTTTAGTAGGTATATAAATAATTTTAATGTTAATTTGAAAATATTTGCAAAAACAGTGGGTTTACAAATTGTATTTAATTTTTTTAGGATAAAAGATATTAGTACATAGGAATTCTAGAATTGTCCAGAAATTAAGACATACTGCTTTGCAGTCTCTGAACTTAAATCCTACTGAACAAACCTGGGATTACTCATAAAAAAAATAGCAAGCAATGGTGATAGTTTTTCAAAATGTTGACAGAATGCTTTACCCAAACAAAAAATGGTACAAAACAGAAGATTTTTTTAAAAAAAAAAATAGTAGCATATGCCAACTAGTATATATGCCAATGCACAAGAAAAAAGAAATATTTGCTTCAGGATTTTTAAATTAATATTAAATGTTTTGCAACTTGCTTTTCTTAAGAATATTAATCATGTGTCAAAAATGTCCAAATACACAAGAGAGTTGATTTCTGCTCTCTGAATTAAAGATTTCATTCCAAAAAAGTTTTACATATATGAAAGTTAACCTCTGTTCAAGCCAAAGGATTATTTGGATTAAAATCCAATCCATTCAATAAAGATCTCCAGTTCGCATTTCCTTTTAGAAATAAACACTTCTTATATCACATTTTTGATAACTTTAACAAAGAGAATTAGTATTCTCCCTCCCCCAATTTTCCAAACTTAATTTACATTTAAGTTAAAATTAATTGTGGTTTCTTCTTAAGCAAACCATTTTTTGAATCACTTCCTTAACTTTAAAACATGGCATAGAAAATTATATTTCTACATCCTTTGATGAAATACAATTTGATTTATTCCTATATTTATTTATAAAACATAATTTCTTTTTTTTAAAAAAAATTAATATACTCAAAGTTTTACAAAAACAAAAATCAATTTTAAATACAAAATTATTTGAAATTTATTTTAGCACAGTAACTTTAAATCTTTACATTATCTCTCTTTCTTTCAGAATACAACTCGTATCTCATTTTTGCTTTCTCCATGATTCTTAAAAACACATATCTCTTTTAAATATATAATAATTTCTCTTGATTACAAAAGAGTGGGCCTATAAATTACATGCAGAACTAAAGGTACATTTAGAAATAATGTGAAGAACAAAAAAACCTAAATATATAATACAAAATTTAATTTAGATATAAATGCAAGTAACACTTAATAAACAACATACATACTGAAAAAGGAAAAGAAATGCACTTATCAATTCTATGCCAACTTTTAAAAACATTTAAAAATTGAAAAATATCCAAAAATAATTATTTTCAAAATTTAATTAAAGCATCAATTTAGAAATGAATAATAAAACATAAGCAATAAAAAGAATTCAGTAAAGAGTTAAGATACATTTGTAGCGTCAACACAGTATTTTTACCTGATATCTCATCGGAAAAAAAAATTAATTTATAAAAGTGTACATAATAATTATAAGAAAATTGGAATAATAATACTTAATAGGAATGATCAATTAAAAAGTTTGATACCTAAATGGTAAAAATGGAACTATCTCAACTAACGTCAAACTAAACTAATTTTTCAAAGTACTGTTAAAGAACAATGTTTTTTCTTTTAAATTCATCAATATGGGGGCCAATGTGCCTTTTTTTAAAAAAAAAAAAAAAAGAAACTTACAAACTGATTTAGTTTACTACTGAATGCACTAATGTAATTTCGGGATTATAAAGCATGAATACTAGAAGAAAGAACAAATAAATGCATATTAAATAGATTTTCATAATGAACTTGCCTTTTATATACAAATAAGCAAGAAATATTATTGGAGTGGATTACAATAACATGGAATGGCAGAAAGTAAAGTTTAAAAAACATTGTTTACTAGTAAATAATCAATAAACTACTAACAAATAGTGACAAACATGAAGCTAACTAATATGCCAAATAAATTGAAACATAAGGAAGAAGCAAGAACATTTCTTCAAATGTAATAAAAAGAACTTCAAAAAGAAAATAGTTATAAGTCAAAAAAACAACAAAATACACCAATACTACACAGATGATATTATTGAAGGTCTTTCTCTTATAATACAAATTTTAAAAATTTACTAATTTTTTGAGTACTTCACGCTGCAATATAACAGCTTGTTTGCACCAACAACTATTTTAAAAACACATATCAAAATTTCCCCCAATTCAAACAATCAAGAGTTATAATATATAAATTACTTAAAGTTTAGTATTATTGTTTGCAGTGGATTCAACAATTCAATAAAAAAAAAATACAATGCTAAATACTTTCAAACAAGTCTATATAATCTTATTTTTAATTTATTTCATTTTTTTATACTCAATAAGCAATAAATATCAAATTGTCGTAATATAACCACTATATGCTTTCTTGAAAGAAATTATTCTAAATCAAATATATTGCAAGTTTTTGGTTTATTTACAGAATGAATGAGGCCTACACATTAAAAATTGATTTTTTATTAATTTTTGCATTTACAACATTTAATTAATACTAGTTTCTAAAATAGCAATTAAAAATTCAATTCTCAAAATGATATTTGTATTTGCATATTATTTATTGAATATGTTTCATAAACTTATAATTGTACTACAATGTTATTTCAATAAGGCATTTATTTACTTATGAACATTAAAAGAAATTTCTGCAAGTTTCTTCATGAAGATATTTTATATTCAAACATAATATTTTGAGAAATAATTCCAGCATATCACTTTGAAATTGAAAAGAAATAAAACATTTGAATGAAAACAATGCATTATTTTAAATAGAATAATAAGAAGTCAGCCTTTCAACAACAAAAAAAGAATATAGATTACCTATTAAGCATATTTATAAAGCAAGTCATCAAACAAAACAAAAAACTTACCACTTTTTTGAAAACTTGGTTTTCTGCAGCTGCAGGCAAAGTAAACGAAACGTCTAAAGTCGTTTCGCAAAGTCTTGATATTGTTTCAGCTTTTTGTTGATAAATAAAACAAATGTCCAACAAATTATTCGAAAAATAAAAATTTTAGTTTAAGAACTTATCTTCGATTTTAAAAAATTTAATAAAATTCTTACGAATCCGTGAAGAGTTATCAACGAAGATTTTAAATGTCAATCACATTAAGCAGCTGATAGCATCGTCATTATCAAACATTTTTATGGCATGTGTTTATCGTTCACTCAAACGCAAACCAACTGTCAAAACAAAAACAGGATTATGACTTCAATAAAATCGCAAGATAATAATCACAAAGTAATTCGTATATCAGTCTAATTACCATTTTTTCCCCTAGCATATATTTTGAAAAAGCACGAAAATAATTTTTTACACTACACATCAGATCGTTTTAAAATGTAAACACAAATAATCAGTTCAACAAAACAAACGTGTTTCCATGCTAAAGTAATTTTGTTCTATGTTGATGTGCGATGCGGTGAAAATGCTCACTAATGTGCACTTCATGTTCAAAACAATATTTGCGTTCCTTCATTTTTAAAAAGCACATGGAATACTAAGCGAAAAACAAAGAGCGAAACAGCGCATTTTCGATTTCATGGGACCAGTTCAGGAAGAAAGAATTCCTTTCACGGTTGTTTGTTTTGTGAAGACTCAATGCATTTTCGAAAGAATTCCATCCACAAAATAACAGAGCTTTTACCTGATCATTTCGACCCGAAGCTTGCGATTTAAAATCCCGCACAATACCAACTCTCGAACGCCAGAGAATTCCTGCACCAAAACTCTACGCTTGGTCGTGGCGCCAAAAATTCCAGCAGAGACGCAGAAGACACTGCACAGACATCGCAGTTGCACCAGCTCTCGGCTAACAGATGAGCGATTAACACCAGCTCTCAGAAGCTTTGAGAACACACTGCGTCATACGACTGCAGCGCCGTGCTTCCGTAACTTCTCTTCGAAGACTAGACAGGGAAGAAAAATTTAAAAAATCGCGGGGCTTCGTTATTTTCAAACCAGGTGACAAACTCGGGTGAACGCACGATGTCTTCTGTAAGAAGAAAAGAAATAAAAGAAGGTGCATTTTGCCCTTCCCTCTCTCTTTCTTTAACTTTTACCGACTTTCAAAGAAATACTGTTCTCTTCTGGGACTGCTAACCACAGAAACGAAACTTTGCTTTTATGAATGGCCGGAAGTAATGGGGCCTTTTAAGCGGATCCCAAGAGCAATTGGTTCAAGGTATATAGAAATTTAATGAATCTTTACCTGATGCTTTTTTTTTTTTTAGGAGGTCTTACAATCAGTTTCTTATTTTCAGAACATCGCAGCCTTTTAATTACAAAATCAGAGAAATAATTTTTGACTGTTCTACTTTTAAAATGAAAACCTGAAAAATATATATATACACAGCAACAGTTAAGTCCTTATTCTAAGAAATACTGCCCTTGAGTTTTTTTAATTTCTAACTTTGAAATGTAAACAAAATTTGTTGATGTTATTTATGTGATACCATTAACAAACCTAAGTAATACAGCTACTACTAAAAATAGTACAGATATATTTTGAACACATGAAAGACAAAAACTTTACTCTGTATATAATTTTTATTTTGAAGATCTCTTCAATTCCATTGATACTGAAGATATTATAAAAGTAATTTTACTATATTTACTATAATTTAAAAATAGATACAAAAAAAATTGTGGAATTTGATACTCTCATTAATTTTGTATTACACACACACAAGAAAATTATGAATCATTTAACGAAAAACATTACGAACGGGTTACAGAATTACCCCAAGGAAGGAGCTAGTAGTTGTTTAATAAATTTTGATTTACACTTTTATGAACAAAACAATACCATATATTAAAAAAATTATTTAAAGGGTTGCATAGAACCAATAATCTAACCTATAATCATAATAATAACCCACACACCTAATAATCTTTGGTGAAAATAATGATTTTAAACTTAATTTTGAATTTTATCCAAACTATTTAAATTTAGTTCCGATAGATAACAATTGTAATAAAGCTTATTTTTCTTAAAATAGAATTACAAATATAAAAGAATAAATTTTTATACAGTAATATTTATTATAAAAGATTTGCTTTTAATTTTCATGCTATTAATGTTCCTTTCTTGATCAGTGATATTCATTTATCTAATCACAAAAATTCTATTCTAAATTGTTTACATGATAATAATAAATTAGTTCAGCAAAATTATATATATCTTTATCTATCTATCTATATATATATATATATATATATATATATAGATATTTAACTGGTCAATTGAAAAGTCCCCGCCCTGACACATAGATGGCGCTACTAGAGTTAAATCCATTTGTTTTTTAGTTAGCTCTAACCCTCAAAAGATGCGTGTATAAATTTGACAGCTGTCGGATCATTAGTTTGTGAATTATAGCATTTTGAGAGAAGCAACTTTTGTTATTTTGAAAAAAATGGATAAAAAGGAATTTCGCGGGTTGATAAAATATTGCTTTTTGAAGGGAAAAAATACAGTTGAAGCAAAAACTTGGCTTGATGCCGAGTTTCCGGACACTGCCCCAGGAAAATCAACCATCAAGGATTGGTATGCTAAGTTTAGACGTGGTGAAATGAGCACCGAAGACGGTGGACGCCCAAAAGAGGTTGTTACCGACGAAAACATTAAAAAAATCCACAAAATGATTTTGAATGACCCTAAATTGAAATTGAATGAAATAGCAGACACTCTAAAGATATCAACTGAACGTGTACATCATATCATTCACGAATATTTGGGTATGAGAAAGCTCTGTGCAAAGTGGGTGCCGCGCGAGCTCACTTTTGACCCAAAACAACGACGAGTTGATTATTCGGAGCAGTGTTTGAAGATGATCAAGCGTAATAAACCCGAGTTTTTGCGTCGATATGTGACAATGGATGAAACATGGCTCCATCCTTTCACTCCGAAGTCCAATCGACAATAATCCGAGTGGACTGCGCACGATGAACCCGCTCCAAAGCGTGGGAAAACGCAAGGTTATGGCGTCTGTATTTTGGGATGCACCTGGAATAATTTTCATTGACTACCTTGAAAAAGGAAGGACCATCAACAGCGACTCTTACATAGCGTTATTAAACCGTTTGAAGGACGAAATCGCCGAAAAACGGCCGCATTTGAAGAAAAAGAAAGTGCTGCTTCACCGAGACAATGCACCGTGTCACAAGTCAGTGAAAACGATATCAAAAATCCATGAATTGGGCTTCGAACTGCTTCCTCATCCACCGTATTCTCCAGATCTGACCCCCAGCGACTATTCCCTGTTCTCAGATCTCAAAAGAATGCTCGCTGGGAAGAAATTTTCGTCGAATGAAGAGGTGATCGCCGAAACTGAGGCCTATTTTGAAGCAAAGGACAAATCGTGCTACAAAAATGGTATCAGCGAAAAGTTGGAGGTCATATGATCAGTGTAACCACTTATGAGAATTTTTTGTTGAATAATAATTTTGCCAAAATGTGTTTTACTGGTAGGCCGGACTTTATTAACCCGTATATATATATATATATATATATATATATATATCCATTGAGAAATGTTTTAATGATTGCTTATATACTTTCCAATTAATTTCTTAAAATCCCATCTACATTAAGAAAATTATGAGAGTCAGACTTGTTCTTTCATTTTGATTCACAACAATATTAAAATTCTTTCTTTACCAGCAAATAGGTGCGCTACCATTGTATTATTAATATTAGACTGTTACTGCAGCATAATCAATTTGAGAAGTATTATTATTGATGATGACAGTATTGTGTGTGTGTGTGTGTGTGTGTGTGTGTGTGTGTGTGTGTGTGTGTGTGTGTGTGTGTGTGTGTGTGTGTGTGTGCTTAAAATTAAACGATTCCATTATTGTTTTTACAATTTTCAACAAAAATTTTTAAACTCATTAATAATGTAGTTATCTCTATTTTATATTAAATTGGTTTTCAGCTTTGATTGAGTTTTATGAGCGACACTATTCCAGTCATGCTTTTTTTTTTAATCAATACACGACATCTAATTTTCTGATGATTAGGTACGTTATATCATTACACCTTGATGTTCATAAGTAAATGTATCCACAAGGGCTATTCGCGAACCCCTTAACTAGCATCTGGAGTTACTTTCTGATTTTATATTTTCCGGCTAATTTCCAACCAAATGAAATATGATTACGCAAATTAAATAAACGGTAGAAGTGTTGTGAATTGTTGTAAAGACCTTCGTATAAAAGTGACGGTGAATTGAATATGTGGGTAGTAAAAGATTACAGGAGAGTGTAGGAATTCAATTGTGCGCATGAGATTCGAAGAATTTTCATCGAATCTACCTCTAATGCTGAATTTTGGATTAATTCAGCTCTTCGGACCCGAGGATCTGGATTAGAAAAGTCTTCGATATATTGGTAGCAGTTATTGTTTACCGCGCTTGGGACCAAGAACTAGCAGAGAGCATTCCTCTTTTAGAGCAATACGAAGTAGTGCATTAAAGATTAAAGGTTTTTTGAACTGTTGTTGTGTGATTATTTTAATTAATTATAAGTGACATCTATGCTTAGAATTTAATAAGTGACTTTAAATTTGTGATTAATTTTATATGTGAGAGGACAGGCGAATTGGTTTATATATACATACATACACACACACACACACACACACACACACATAATTATATATATATATGATGCATTATCTTCTTCCCTAGTAATAACATTTCTTAAGATTCTAATCTTATCTGAAGGGCTATGACTACAGCCTTATTACCGCCAAATGCATTGAGCAAAAATCTTGGAATGTGGTTACTGTAACCCTATTGGCTGACACCGTACAATGAGGTTTCATCAGCCATTGTGAGTCAGAGAACGAGAGGTATATTGCTGCCCGACCTTCGACAGGCAATATAGTGTCTTTCTTGAGTAAACGCATTGTATATAACAACATACTTTAACCTAAAAAATCATATTTTAAATTCAATGAATCTTTCATTTACTAAAACTGAACTTCTTTATTATAATGGCTGGTATAGATTTATGAGGAAGCGTGAATGATTGACATTATACATAATATATGACATCAATATTCCTAACTTTACCAGAATAATATGCTGAATGCTGATTGAATATGGCCATGACTCGACGACTGTTTCTATAAGAATTGGATAGATAAAATGAATACTCATCATGACAGGCTTTTAGCGTTAGCTCTAAGGCCAGACAGACCTCTGTCTGGGCTGGTAAATTTTAGAGGAGGCAATTTGTTACGACTGTGTAAAATACTTTGTTTACCAGGAAAAATTTATATAAAAATATTTTACAAAATATAATTTTTTATAGATTAGAAACTTGGCACGTAATTATTTTTTATTAAATTTAATTGAAATATATATACCTGTGGAAGTAAATTTTGCAACATATTGGTTTTTTAAAGAAAGGTTGTACTTCATAGCTATTTGTTGTAATAAGTATACGGAAGGCCAAAGGAACATAGGTATGCTTGCTTTGACACGATTTTCACTGCCCTATTAATAAAGTGAAAATGGTGATTTTATTGTTTTATTTATGCAAACCACATAAAGTATGACAAGTACGTATAATACTAAGTGTTTTATTAAGACGATTTATGGTAATAAGAAATAATCAGTGTTGAGAAATTATTCACTATTTTCAAAAAAGTCCACATCCTAAGCTAAATTTTTTTCCTTAATTGATTTTTAGACAGTTTCAGTTAACTGTTAGTTTTTTGCTTGAAAAAAGATTTAAAATAACAAAGATCTAATGGTCCAATAATTTAAATTACAGGTCAAAATAACTTTTTTTTTCTTCTTAAAATTATCGAAAATTGACTTAGGGGTCAAGATATCGCGCGCGAAAAGGTTTATTTGATAAAGTCTTTTCTTTATTTTGAACCTTTATGCAAAAATATATGCAAATTTTCAGCTCTATTTTCAGGTCCATTTTCAGACCTAGGATCAGCTCCATTTAAATTTTTCTTATATACACTCAGGAACATTGAAAATAGCGCACCAAGAAAGGAGTTTCGGATTGAAATGAAATTTGATACACATAAAGATACAGATGAGAGATTCGCTTGATCCCAAAATCAAGCCAATTAAACAAATGTACAAATAAACAGTTGCAGTGTAACCTAGTTTGTACAATTAGGCAAATACAGTGCAACTTCAATAGCGCGCCGGACCATCACCTGCTATAATATATGCCTCAACACGGTCCGACATTAAGTTGATTAAATGTCGGATGTTGTCCCGAGGCATCTGGTGTTTCAGCTGGTCCCACAAATGCTCAATAGGGGACAAGTCCGGGGAGCAGGCCGGCTATGGAAGAGTCTGAACATGTCGTAGAAAATCTTGAGTTACTCAAGCTGTATTGCGACGAGAATTATCCTGCTGAAATATCGATCCTGGAAGACCATATATAAAAGGTCCCACGCGGCGTCAAAGAATGTCATCAACATAACGCTGGCCTGTTTAGGTACTGTACCACAATTAAAATGGACCAGCTGTCAAAGGATATGGGCCCCACACCATTATGACTGTTGTGGGAGCAGTGTGTTACGCGACAGAGTGGGTGGAATGTATTCGTTCACCAGGTCACCTCCATACGCATGCCTGATTATCATCTGTCCCCAAAGCGAAACGGGTCTCATCACTTAGCCCCACTTTTCCAATACGTGGCATTCAACGTTGCTTTGACCTGGTACCACTGTATATGGAGTACACAAAAAGGGTGTTTAGATTGCAGATTCGCTTCCACAAGGCTTCTGGAAATGGTTTGAAACAATTGGAAGCCCTACATCTGATTGTATCGTAGAACTAGCCACTATGGGATCCCCGAGTGCTTGTCACGCGATCCTTTTGCCTCATCGTCTTCCTGATCACTACAGACCAGGTTTTCCTCACGTGAGTACCATACCGTGTCTGCCGCTTCGGACATGTTCTGACGGCACATTCTGAACGATCGACCTGGCGAGCAACACGGCATATTGTCCAGGCTGCAGTTTTCATGCCGATGATCAGGCCCCTCTCAAACTCGCTTAACTGTGTGAAATGTCTTCTCATACGTTTACCGGACTTTTTTCATTTTTTAAAATCTTTTTAGAGTCGGAATGTGATCGTTACGCTTATGAATCTTCCACTATGCGCTGGTTTATATAGGACCCACTTTCTGATTGCTGCACCACTGCAGGGTATGTGATCATTCGCATAGGCACCAAACTTGAATCATTTTCATATCGAACATCATTCAATGACTTTGAAAAGTTTCGCGTTTGTAGCTCGCTTCCTTCTTGGTGAACTATTTTCAGTGTTCCTGGGTATATTTTTGTATTTTGAATCACTGCCACTGTTAAGCAATATAAATTTACCCAACCCTATTTTAAAAAAATTTATTAAAACTAATTGTTTATTTTAAATGCATTCTCTTCAGCTCGGTTACATTCAAAAATGGATGTATTATAAAAATTATTTAGGTGTAGAAACTACTGGTAGGGATGATGCGAAGCAGGTACATACACTCACTACCTTAAAAACTTTAGCACCAAGAAGTAAGAGTGAGATTGTTACGAAATTTGGCATGAAGGTACGTGTCAGGTAGATATGTAAATGATTAGAAATGCAGAGTAATTGTGCATTGCATAATGCCACCAGAGGGCATTGAACTTCGTTCTCCTTGGATTATAAAACAGGTAAGCAGAGCTTGTTTGCGTGTATTTAATCTATTACAGAGGGGAGTCGCTTTTAAACTAACGATGCCATTGCTCTGCCATCGGAAACAAAATAAGCAGCTGTCAGAGCTCGAGAAGGGAAGAATCAAGGGATGATGGAAACCGGGTGGTCAGCTCGGAGAGTAGTTCGCCACCTAGACCATTCTGATTTTATTGTGAGGATGTGTTGGTACCAGTGGACAAGAACAAGAGAGAGATCTGTTACACGGAAATCAGGTTCAGGATGCCCTCGACAGACCAATAGTTGGGAAGACCTTCACATCGTAAGAAACGCACGCATAGCGCCAACTGTCTCATTGCCCCCATCCATAAACAGGCAGCACCTTCATTAGGGACCTCTATGTCAGATCGTGCCATCGTCAGGCGCTTGGCTGAAGGATAGTTGCTATCGCAACGCCCGTTACATGTACTGTCATTGACACCCACTCAACGTTGTCTCCGTTTGGAGTGGTGTCGCGCTCGAAGGAATTGGACTACAACTGAATGAAATCAGGTCCTCTTTAGCAACTAATACAGATTGAATTTGGGCAGTGATGACAATCGTGTACGTGTGTGGACGTCCCGGGGTGAACGTCCACACACGTACCTCAATTCTTCCTTCACTGTACAGTAGCACACCGCTCTCACAACTGCTGTGATGGTATGGGGTGCCATCGCATACGACACATGGTCCCCCCTATTATTGATCCGCCTCACCATGATAGCCCTGAGGTATGTTCGTGACATTCTTCAGTCACATGTGTTGTCACTCAAGGCAGGGTTCCCAGGAGCCATTTTTCAATAGGACAATGCTCGCCCACACACAAGGGTTTCACAGGATTGCCTCGGCTACATTTCCACCCTTCCTTGACCTGCTCGATCTCCAGATTTGTCACCGATAGAGGGTATTTGGGATCATTTAGGATGACAAGTTGGACAACCTACGATTTTGGTCGAATTAAAGGCGTGTTTACAGAAGCTGTGGAACGAGATGTCGAAGGACATCATAAGGGATTTGTATACCTCAATGCCCGACCGTATCACATCATACATTCATACTAGTGGTGGCCCAACAGGGTACTAAAACCTCCTTTTATTAGTAATTTTTCCTACATTAAATGATCATTTTGTTTTGATTTTGTAATCATTTACTTACATCAACGTCGTACTTAAGTTACATGCGTAAAATTTAATTTTATTCTGAAAAGTCTTTCTTTGTGCACAAATTCTTATGGCAACGAATGTATATTAAAATTTTATAGAAAACGTACAATCGACAAAATTACGACTGTATGCTCCTAATTCACAGATGTTTTGTAAAATTCATTTCTTTCTTGTAGATTTCGAAAACAATTCCTAGTTTGTTTCGTAATAAGAATTAAAATCGATAACTTATAAGTGAAATTTACTTGTTTTATCTGAAGAATTGTGCCTTTTGAAATATTATAGTTTCACCAAGAAAAAAATAAAGCATATTTAAAATTCTTACATTTCTTCCTGATAGACAAAAATATAAATGAGGAATGGAAATTTCGAGGGATGACAAACATTTCTAATTTTCATAAAATTTGTTACTTCTCTTTTAAAATATTCTTTTATATATAAGCTATTACAATTCACAAAACTCTGCTCAAAAACTAACAAATATGCCAATTAGAATTTTATAGAACCTTGTAGCAACGCTGAAGAATTTTAAAACTGGGGTGGCTCCAAGTCCTCGCTCTGGCATAATGTGAAAGTTTCAAGATTGCTCAGCTCAGAAAGTTCAGCTCATGTGCCGTTCTCATTACTTAACCGAGATTGAAAAATACGATGGCCCTAGGGTTCCTTCTAGGGGGTCGTTAATAAATCAATCAATCAGTATTTAACAGAAACGAGTCTGTTGTACCAACGACTAGGAGCATTCTTTATTCAACAGAAGGATAATTATACCATACCGGTGAAAAGAATAAATCAGTAGTGGCTTGCTACACTTCCATTGGAAGCCCGATTTCAGAAAGAAATATTTGAAAGAGCTGTTTATTCAGTGTTGCCAGATAGAAATTGCAAAATTTCATCGATTAAACCCCATCCCTCTCCAAGACAGTTTTTTCGATCATGTGATTATTGCTTTATAATCGACCATAGTACACTGCGAAAAACGTCTATTCAAAATCGAGTACAAAGTACTCACTTTAGAATACTTCACATACCCAAAATAGCTCCAATCCCAACGTATTCAAATTTAAGACGCGTACTCATTTTTAGGTACGAACTCAAAATGGAAACTTCACATTCTCATTTTTGAAGATATTTGTGTATCAAATATGAGTGTGGAGAAGAAAAAGGAGTATAACACGTATTTCATTTTTGAATCTGTTAATGTATCAAATATAAGAATGAAACAACAAAATGAGTATGTAATTCATTCATTTGTGAATATGTTAATGTATCGAATATGAGAATGAAACAATAAAGTGAATATGTATTGCATTCATTTTCGGTACTGTTGTTGTATCCAATATGAATTTTAAACAGAAAAATATATACTTACTTAAATAAGCGCTCCTTTATTTGCAAGTATTATTTTCTTCATTTTGCATATTATTTAACATACACTTTATGGAGTTCTTACCATAAAACTTCGAATCAAAATTCTTGCATTTGCTGTGTGTAACAAAACTGTGTTACTTTTAGAAACAAAAATGCAACTGTTATGTGATCATAAACTGTACTTTGAACTTATACTTCAAATTTAAATCAATTCGAGTGTTTAATAAATCTTTAATTAACGAAAATAGATTCGATTCCAGAGTTAAATTCTTTTAAAATAAATGCGCGAGAAATTTGAGCTGGTAGTTCCAGAAGCAATTCAGTTCATTAAAAATTATATTTATGTTTCTAGAAGCAATATATAGTTTTGTTAAAATCCAATACATGCAGAAAATTGAGTTTTATTTAAAGTTCAGTCTTTTAATAATAAATTATTGCAAATATCTTGGAAACATTATGATGAATATTAGATTTACCTTAGTAAAAAACTTAGAGTACAGCATTTTTTTCAATGCCCCCCCCCTCTTTTTTATTTTTTTATCTAACATATATTTCCATTTGAATTAACATCATAACAAAGCTAATACCTATAATTAATGATTTACTGTACACAGAAAAAATATAACCGAATCATACTTTTGAAAAATTTATCCTGAATATCATACACATACATTTCAGGCATTTAAAAAATAAAGCATTCATAATTTTGAAACAAGAATATTAAAAAAAAAAAGTATAATTTTTTAACTCCTTCAGATGAAGGCATGTCGTTTTAAAAATCACTTATAAACACAGCTATCTAATCCATACTATAATCCATCTTCATCCCCATTTGTACACCATAGCTATGTTTTAATGTCTTACAATGAGGTATCATTTAAAATATAGCAAGTTCTGATATATAAAGCTACATAATTAAACAGATTTTTTACTTTTTTCGAATCAACAACATTTTGTGAAGTTACTAAATATGAGTGAAAATGCTTTTAAAACAGTGCTGTTTCAAATAAATAATATGTTAAATATGCATCAATATTATACAGAAACAATTCTTTAATTTTTCCAAAGAGAAGCAAGTCATCTACGCAATCAATTAATTTAAATATATTTTTAGAATTTATTGTACCATTATAGTGCATAAATAAGAATATCTGCTTGGTCTGTTAAACTATCTATTCTACAAAGAAGTTCTTGCTGCTTTGAATTACAAACTTGGACACACACACAAACTTAGATCCCAAAACATTTGTTATACAAAGAATTTTAAAGTGTTTTTATTTTTTTTACAAAACACATGTGCCATTTTTAATTGGTGGCGAAATGCTACAGTTTTGTACATATTTAAAAGTTTGTTAATATTTAAAAATTTTAACAATACAATATTTAAAAAACTCCCACTAAATGACGAGCCTTTTTTGGAGGGATAGTGTTTGCTTTCGTATCTCATACTCCAATACCTATATATATACATACACACATACACATATATACATATATACACACATACATATATATACATATATACACATACACACACATATACATACATACACATACACACACACATATATATATACACATTCACATACACTCACACACACATATATATACACACATATATATATACACACATACACACACATATATATACACACATACACACACACACATACACACACACATATATATATATATATATATACATACACATATTTATATACATACACACGCATATATATACACATACACACACATATATATACACATACATACATATTTATATACATACATATTTATATACATACATACACACACATACACACTCGCATACATATATATACAGCCGTGGAGGCCCAAGTTGCCGTATAATCCTGAAATAGTGTAACTCAAAGTGCATCTTTGGAGTGAGATGACTGTCGGGGAGCAGCATCAAGAAAAGTTGATGATAGTCAGCTATGTTTTCTGCTAATGCATAAGTTTCTGGTAAAAAAAATGACTGGAGCCATCAGGTTATCAATGATCGTTAGCATTAAAAGATATATGTCTCAAAAATCATTATCGAATGGTATTTTTCTCCTATTAAAAGTGGCAACACTTTTAAAAAGCACTACCCACATCTGAGATCCTTCTTGATCATTTTCTACTTTATATTTTTATGTACAAGGCAAAACCTACTACAAAATTTGGCAGAAAAACTCAGCAAATCCAAATAACTTATTTAACCCTAAATTATCACCTAATATTTGAAAAAGTGCAATTTTATTTCCTTGAAATTGAATACATCGATCTAAAAGTTGTTTCAAATTTTGAATAAGTTGTTCAAAAATTGCCTTATACCTGTATTTTTCAACATCTAGGGAATAATGAATATTTGCTAAGAACAAAGAGCCTAAAGATGATTGCAGGGATACAAGTAAATCTTTAATTGCGAAATAGACAAATCCTAACTTATTTATACCAATATATGACCCCAGCGGATTTACTAATTCAACATTTTCTATATATAGTTCAATGGTTTTTGTATCAATGGTTGTAAAAGATGGATTAGAATAGTAATAAAATCCATTTTGGATACTACACAAAGCAGAGTCTCTAGCACTAAAAAAATGCTTATTTACATATTACCAAAATTCTTTTGTTTGAAGCAAAATTGAGTTCATTTCAAGCACATTGCTTTAACAGATCTAATGAATTATCGTTGCAGATTACAAGTAATTCCGAATACTCCCAAGTCTACTGAATGCAGTAGATAGTGCTAACTTCAGTAATTTTAGTTCAAAACTAGCACAGAATTTACTTAAGTCTTAGTTACGAAACTGAGAATTGAACTTTTACTTATAGATATCAGGTTATATGCTTAATAGCTACACAAAATACATGCTAGTTGGCTTAAAACTAGCCATACAAAACACATTTAAATATAACGAAGCAGTGAATGATATTATTAAATAAAAAGAGTGCATTTTTAATGACAAAATTGACAAAAGACTAAGTTCAAACAATTTTGAATTGTAAAATTTTAACTACAAAAGTTAAAAGGAAAAACATTTTGAATGTAATAAAACACAGAAAACTTGACTAGTCAGTCAAAGACAGATATCAATGAATTTTGTTCATCTTGTAGCTGCCACCCAGTATCTTTCATTCCTCACCTCCAAAATATGAAAACTTTATTAAGGAAGTATAATAACTTCATAAAAAATTACTTACAAAGCCTTCACCGTCTGATCCTTTCAAAACTGGAAATATATCCATAATGTTTTTAGCTAAGTCAAGCTTTTTGGTGGTAGGCCTACAGCCATAATTATCTCTACATGTTTTTTTTTTTTTTTTTTTATATCAGCAGTCGATTAATACAATATTTTTGCAAAATATTGATGTTGGATGGATCACCCCCTTCTAACTGAGCAAAAATAAAGCGGAGCTTTAATTTGACTATCTCCCTATTATTAATTTTTTTTTTTTGATCATTTGTTGATAAAGGAGAGGGTAATGGAATAGGAGTAGAAGAGAAAAGTGATTCAGAATCATTTAAAGAAAGATCATGTACAATGTTATATTGGTTATTGGAGCTATTAGTATTCACACTAGAAACATCAGAATCGGAAATATTACAGAGAGAATGGGGAAGAATGGTAAGGGGTCAACAGATGCAGTAGGAACAGCAATAGGATTAGAAAAAGTGACATCGGTATTACAAAGAGGGGCGGTAGAATCGGAGATAGGTTCAGAAGAAAAATTAGTAGTTTGAATAAAAGAATTGAGATATTTTTTTAAATTTCAATCAAGGGCCAGCTTTAGAAATAAGAGATTTCAACGTCTCATTATCATCAATGCCTTCATCTGTTTAAAAAAATATATGATTTATCTTAATAAATATATTTTTCCCACTAATACATCTGTAATAAAATCAAGACCAAAATCTCTGTCTACTCGAAAAGAATGCACAATCTATAATTGGAAAAAGAATTACTTATTTTATTATTATTATTAACTACTTAATTTTTTTTAAAAAAAATTATGGTGCTTCATCCTATATGTCGGCATATTTCATACAATTTCCCACCCATGTACAACACATCTGCTTTCCAACAAAACACTATGCTGATATTAAATGTGTATTATAAAATAGAAGAACAATATGTTGGTGAATTAAAATTTACTTAGACAGAGCTAGTCTCCTTATGATTATAAAAAAATATCAGTTTAACAAGATTTTTTTTTTTAGAAATGTCACAAGTGTTTTCAATAAAAGTAAAGCAGTATGGTCATATGAAAACATAGCTTTTCTGCATTACGTATTATACAATAAGATAAATCTAATTTAAACAATGTGGATCAGTTCATAATTAAGACAAAATATCCATTATGCATTAGTTTGTAATTACATTTAATTTTTATATATAATGTCTCATATTGTAGAGAAATTTTGGAATATAGAATAATAAAAAGTCTTGAAATTGACAATCGTGTTTCATTTTACAAATTTATTTTGCTCATTTTGTAATTTTTGTTCAGTAAATTCTGATCTAAAAAAAGTATTTTAAAATTTACAAGAAATTACTCTCTTAGTAAGATTAATTGCCTATAAAAATATTTATTTTCTAAACTTGCCTATTTCAAGACATGCAGGCCATTTTAAAATTGAAGATAAAAAAAAACATAAAATTATTCCAAATTGAAAAACACTACATTTAATATTTGTCTATATATAAGTGCTTTTGGGGCAAAAATATATTTCATGGAGAAATTACAGTTATTGGTTAGCCACCTTTAAAAGCAGAATTTTAAATTATGTGAATTCAGCAGTTAGATATGAATCATGAGTCATGATATACAAAAACTTGTTCAATTTTGTTATGATCTGTATTATGTTCTAGTGTACCAACCGCTGCCATAATGTCTTGGCGTTTTTAGTGTTTGCACATGTTGCTTAAAGTTGAGTTCATTTTTGACCTGAATGAATTAAATAATATGACTTATTAGGTATCTAAGTAAATTGCATTAAACTTAACACTTCCTTTTTTTTAAAAAATCATCCGCCAAAATAAGGTAAACATTCATCACATTCACCTTACCATTAAATTGATCGTAAATCATACGTAGAGTTTTACCAACATATTAAACATACAATATTAAAAACAAATCACTTGCTTTTGAAGTATTCTTCAAACTTCCACTCATTAAACTTATTTTCTACAAAATCCATATCGACTACTGAATATGTTGGTTGGTTAGAGGAGCACAGGACTCCAATCTAGAAATCTGTAAAAATGAGTTGTATCGGCCTGTTACTTGCCCAAGAATTAATTTTGAATTTAAAGAAATAATATAAAAAAATTTTGCTACTTAAAAAGTATAATGGAATTTTCATTTAAAATTGATAATAATTTTAAAGGAACACTGAATCGTAGTACGTACTCATTTTAATATTCATATGTTCTTCTGCGTGTAGCGTGGTAAATACGATATATAGTTCGAAATATTTAAGCGAACCATATTTTTTTTTATCCCCAATTTTTAAAAATACCTAGCTAGTATTTTAAAGGGACTTTTGTAGTCCTCAATATCTATAATAATTTTTTGATAGTGTTGATTTACCTTTTTTTTATTTATTTATTTTTGAATACATGCAATGTTTTACATTCGATAAAGACATACGTTCAAATCTGATACAAGCATACTCATTTCAAAATGAATATGTCTGGGTATTCATTTTCGAGTATTTCTTTTTTCTCCGTGTAACTGTTACTGTAGGGCATGGAACGAGATTTTCATATTTCCCGAGGGAAATGGTATTATTAACTATTTCATTAACTTTCTTCCTATCAGAATATTTTTGATCTCGGGATCATGAATGCGTTTTGTGAAGGATCAATATAAATAAACTATAAAAGGAGAAACTTTGAGTTTTTAACCTCAAAATATCCTCATAACTACTATTTATCCTCAAACTGAAATCCAGATTAAAAAGGAGCATCTGTCTGTTTTAACTGATTTGCATTTTACTAAGTTTTACTAAGCTTATGCTAATAACTCGTCTAACAAGTCATCAATCAAACTTTCGGCAGCTAACTGTTAAAATGGACAACATTCATAAAGCATCCACACTCAAATCTAAATTTTACAAATTTTCCGTATAAAATTGTTTGATAGAATCAGTACAACACTTTTATTTATTTATTTTTTTGTGTTGAATAACATTATAAAGTTTATTAACTAACAAGAGAAATGACATAAATAACTACTAATTAAAATGATTTTGGACATTAATCAGTTTGAATTGTCTTATAATGTTGCACTAAGAAATGAAATTAACTACTTTTACACATTGTATTTAGTTTAATAATAATAACAGTTCAAGTTTTAATTTTGACTTACATAGGTTTGACTTCATACAAACTCAGGAACTCCATTTGGAACTTATTGAATAAAGTTAGATTTCATAAGTTTTTCCTAATGTTGTAAATAAGAATATTGAAATTCTTTTCACTAGGAATTCAGAATTAAATTAGAAACATAAGAAATACCTAACTTACATAAGCTCTTCATGTATTCAAATTGTGTGTGTGTTTTAATATCACTGAAATATCAGCTTTTTCTTAAAATATGTCCATTGTTTCCTAAATGTTATTTTTCCAACAGAAAAAAGTATAAGTTTCACGTATGGCAGTATATTGTTGGTCTGCTCAATTGTATTCAAATTGGAAAAATATGTAAAGTATGAGGAAAAGAAATTTTAGACGAAAGAAAAGAAGGAAAAAGAAAAAAAAAATAGCGATGCCATCTAACCTCTGACTAATTTTCAAAAATATTTTACTTTAAATTAATCTAATACTGTCTTTCACAATATGTATCTCTTTAACAGCAATGACCTTGACAATTTGGATACAAATAATAGGTTTAATAATCGAAATATCGGCTACACAAAATATTATCATATATATAAAACAATAGAAATTGCTTCACGATACACGATTGTGTTTCTAAGGCTTTATACGATGAGGAAAGTTTCGAAAATTAAATGCAGGTATCATCTTCATTATCTAATAAAATCTAAAAATTATTTTCTTTTCTAATAGCTCACGTGTAACTGTTCTGTGTCGTTAAACCAAAAAAAGTCTTGAAAAGTGTATTGGTTTTATATTAAATAATATTGGAAAAGTTAGTGTTTTTCTCGCACACATGAATTCAAAAAAGTTCATTGATTTTGAATAACAATTGAAGTAGAAATTAAACTGAATAGTGTATCCATTTTACAAAATAAAAGTTTTTTAAAGTTAAAACTTGTTGAATGCTAAGAATGTTAATTTACATTGTTGTCTAAACTTCACATTACCGTTGTCAATAAGACTGCCAAATACTTTATAACAATGACTTAAATACAAATAATACAAACCTTAATGGTCCCTTACATATCGCACTAAGACTTTCGTTACCTTTTTTTCTGAAAGAAAAATGCGGTGGGAGAGAAAATGCCTATTAAAAACAAGTGTTAGAAGCCACTTAGCTTAATTTTTAATGAATATACTGAAAATTGTGTATGAGAATTCAAGACAAACGTTTTAACCAGTTAGCAGCTCAAGAAATTTAAAAAGACAGGTCTCCAAAATATCTATTTTCTATTGCTCAAATTGTAAGAAACTTACTTTGATGTACAAAATATGAGAAAATATCATTCATGACCTCAAAATTATTTATATATATATAGAATTATAAAAAATTATCATTACTCCTTTAATTTACTTTTTTTAATATACTCCTTTTACTTTTGGCTTTTCTCTCATAGGCTTATATGATTAGTAAACTTACTTTTCATAACTTGTCATTTCATTCAATAAATTAATGAATAATGTGATTGAATGGAGAGCCAAGAAATGGATACCTTGGTGGAGAAGTTGGAGAAATTTTACATTAATTTCTCAAATAGTTGGAGCCTCTTCGAAATCATAATACGAACTTACTTCATCTTCATCAAGATCTGTAAAAATCTGGGGAACTTAAAATAAGTGTTAAAAGTTGCTTACCGAACTTTTTGAAAGTAAAGATCAAAAATTGTGCAAGAATATCCAGATAATTCTTTCGAAGTTCAAAGAATAAAAACTACTTCCAACATTCCATTCAGATTGTACTAAGCAAAACTGTGATTACTAGATTCAGCAAACGAGTTTATTTCCCCATAAAAACCTATCTAGATACATTATTTATTAACTTTATAATATGTTTCTTATATTATATTTACTTAATGTAATTAATATTGCAAATTTTGTCTAAAATAATAATTGCGATATTGCCCTTATATAGAGAATTGCAAATGTGTGTTTTTTGTTTTTTTCTTTCTTCATTTTCATACACACACACATTTATATATATATATATATATGTGTGTGTGTGTGTGTGTGTGTGTGTGTGTGTGTGTGTGTGTGCGCGTGTGTGTGAGTGTATAGAAGGCGGAGATTGTACATCCAGAATCTACACTGGTTGGCTCTTACGCAAAGGTATGGTTGTCTAGGGGAGTAATTCTATTACCAGGTCCTATGATGACTTCGTTACCAATTCAGTGAGGAGGCTTGAAGTTCGTTCACTACTTTTATTCTTGAGTAGACGAGATGAAGTAATAATATTTACAAAACTACTGTATATGGATTATTTCGATTAAGAGAACCAATTCTTCGTAGAAACATAGATGGCTATCCAAATTTGCCGCGTATCAACGATAGGAGTTAGAATGCGCGCTGGCGTTCGGAGTTCAACTTCATCGGGAAAAGAGCAGAGAAGAGAGAAGAACAGCGAGAACTAAACGCCTCTCAGTTTTGTTCAGGAATAGGGGGTGCTGCGTGAGCTATCACATGACGCTGATTCGTGGTGCCATCTGTCGAGTAACTGAGGAACTGGTTTTACAGTACATCTGAAAATAGAATTAATACTTTGATAATTAGCTGGAAAACCCTATATATATATATATATATATATATATATATATATGAATGTTTTGTGAATGAGTTATGTTCAGATTTGAAAAGCAATCGACTTGGTACTTCACAGTGCAGTAGAAAGAAAAAAAATAAAACGTTGATTTTTTTTTTTTTTTTAAAAAAAAAACCCTTTTGAATGTAAATTGAATTATTGAAACTATAACAAAAACTGAGTAAATCAATACAAACTTTAGTGGTTCCTTCAGTCTCAGATTAAAACGTTCAGAATTCTCTTATATAAAAGAAAATAAGGAGAGAGAAAAACTTTTATGCTAACAATAAATGTTTTAAGTCCCTTTGCTTAATTGTAAGCGATGACCGAAAATGTTACACGACAGTCTAATTTTTATGACATTGTACAGAAGTTTGAACAAATATTTGAATAATATTTGGTTCTCGTTATCGTTATCTGCTTTGATCAAACTTACAAGTGATATGATTTTCATTTTCCATGTATTCTAATGAAAATAAGGTAATTTTTTATTACAGAATAATGATTGAAATCAGAAAATGAAAAATCTAACTTGAATAATTTTCTTTTTACTCGATTAAAAGCATATTTTAAGTAAATATTCACACACAAAAAATATATTCAATATTTAAAATGGTTTATTTATATATGTAGGAAGTAAAAAAAGTAGGTTATGAGACACAATCACTAATGCTATATCAAATAAACGTTCATAAACTCTTTCCAAATCTTACAATTTTTTATTCAAAAATTAGATTCTTAAATTTTAAAATAAAAAAAAAAAAAAAAAAAAAAAAACTGTCATCTATTTTCAATTTAAAAAAAAATTGAGTAGAAATAAAAAATAATACAAACATAATTAGGCAAATTTATTTTAAGAAAAGTAAATTATCATAAGTTCTAGGTTTTATTAAAAAGTAAAGAAAATAAATTACACAAGAAACCAGCACAAATATTCAAAATATAAAATCTAAAAGATTCAAAAATGAGAAATAATCAATATTTATATATATGACAACAAAATCCAAAACAATGCACAGAAAATCAAACATTTAACAAATTTAGCTAAATTTGTCTATTCCTCGAATCAGATTCCCGAAATATGTCCAAAATATCTAGATTGTTATAAAGAAAATATAGTTTATAAAATGGGGAACTTTCCAGGTAGATGTAACAAGTAAAAGTAACTCTGATGAAAGCTCTTTACGGCATAATAGGCAACCCGAAGAATTGAAATTAGTTTTCTCAGGAAATCATAAAAAGTGAATACATAACTACACATTTTTGAAAAAAGTCAGCAGTAGAAACATAATGTAGATTAGAGAACGTCTCAAATCTAAAAATACATCTTGAAAATCCACCCCATTCTGTATAAATAGATAAAACTTATTGAAAAAAAAACTTAAAAATCTATTTTTAATCTTTTCAATCTTATATGAATGAACAAAGAAAAAGGAATCCCACTTAATTCAGTTATACTCTGTAAGAGACCTATTCAAAACTTTAGAGATTAATCACTGCATGGGGAAAAGAAGAGAAAATAAGATCTCTCTACAATAGACATGTTTATTTTATTGCAAAATAGAATGGCCAACATTTAATCGTTTATTTTTAATTATCAAAATATTTCATTATGATTAAACGTTAAAAAGCTTTCGTCTTAGTAAAAGGGAAATGCATTCCTTGAAATTATAAATTCAATTACATTGTGACAAAACTAAAATTTTCACATCAAGAAAGTATAGGACCGATGAGGAAAGTAAATGTATCATATAAAGAATTTCAGAAGAAATTATACGAGTTTCACTTACTTCTGCGTAGGCATGTATTTTTATTTCAGTCGACTTGAAAATAAAAGTTAAATTAACAATCAAATAAGAGAAAAACCAAAGTAATGCACAATAATTTGCTTAAGTAAATAGAAGAAAAAATTATTCAATCAGATATCAATAGTAGTAAGCGGATGTATAGGGTAGGTGGAAGTGTTGACGTGCTTTCCCCTCCCCTCTTACCCCATATAGATGGATACACGATAAAGGACCCTTGTTTATCTCATGTTGATTAGTCTGCCTCCTACTGGAACTTTTTCGATAAGGGGCCCATGGTCTGTCACCCCCTATCTTGCCCTTGAGATTTCTTATTGCATTGTTATTTACGTACCGATAAGCTAGTTGCGCTTTTACACATGTTAAATTAGATGGATTGAATATAGTTTGAATAAATTATTTCGAAGTTCTTGTATTTCCGCTCAAAGTTATTTAGATAAATATTAATATTTTGCTACTGTATAAATACATTAAATGAAATATCTAGTACACTGATTTTATACTTTTTTTTTAGTTAATTGAACTATTTTAATCTGAATTAATTAGAAGCTATTTCTTTTTTATTTTGACGCACAAGGTTGTTGGATTGGATATTATTATTAAATACATTTTTTCGTTTTAATTAAGTGAATTAATACATTTTGAATAAATTAATTGGAAGCAATTTTTAATCATAAATTCTTTTTCCGTTTTACGAAAAGTTACCAATATTTGATTGAGTTTAATTTAGAGGAAGTTTAAAACTTTTGTATACATAACTTTACATGCATAAAACTTTTGTAGGTTAACGAAAAGATTTTTATTTTTACAATTGAAAAGAAGCTTTTTAAAATAGCGTTTTTGAAATCATTGTGGGAGCTTTACCTTCTTATGTAAACATTGTTATTATATATATATATATATATATATATATATATATAATTCAATACCGTAAGAAATTCTAACACGAAACGAAATTTTATAAAAATCTGAATTTAACAACCTTTTTAATACCCAATGAGTTTGACTAAATTCTTTGAAGATTAACACAATCATGTTGTTTAATGTGAAATTCTTTAGATATTGAACAAATTTTATTTTTTAATATTATTTTAGAGGGAAATTTCTTATAACATCTTCAATAATTATTTTTTCTTTTATTGTTACTTCTTTAATTCTTCTTATAATTTTTCATTCCATTTTGCTTTTCGAAAGCCCACTCTTTTTTTGCTTACATTCTCTATAATCATTTAGACAAACAATCTTGTTTAATAAATTCTAGAAATATTCAATAAGTTTAGTTTTTTTCCCCTTATACTGTAAGCATTATTTTCCTTATACTGTATGTATTCATTAACAGCATTCGTTTAGTTAAATGAACTAACTGAATTAATATATTCTGAATAAATTAGATAGAATTTTTTAGAGTTAAAAATCATACATTATGAAATAATTACATTTGATCATCAACAAGTTTATTGAAAAAACATTATTTGTATTGTTAGTATTTGAATATCATGTTAGAATTTCTACAACACAAATTTCTTTTCCAACAAATGTTTTGTAAAAATAAGTAGGGAAATAAATTTAACATCTTTTTAACAAGAAATTCTGTAAAATATTCAGTAGGTTTATTTTCAATATTATTTTACAACAACTTTTTTCTATGAGGTCTTAAATTATTGTTTTTTAATGGTCGCTTCTTTAATTTTTAATACTATTACAGTTACTTTCATTTAGATTTTAGAAAACCCAAATCTTTTTTTTCTTACGTTTTTCAAAGACTAACAATCTTGTTTAATATTAAATTCCAGAAATATTCAATAAATTTATTTTTTTCCCTAAAATGTTACAACTGATACTTAAGTTAATTGTTTTCATGTGTGCATTCTTTTCTAACATCATTACGTTTAGTTAAATGGATTAACTGAATTAATATATTCTTAATAATTTAGACTGAATTACTTAGTATAAAAATACCTTAAACTATGAAATACTTACATTCGATCGTCAGTAAGTTTATTGAAAATCTACAGTTGATATCTGAATCTACAACATTTCTTTCCTAACAACAATTTCTGAATATTTTTACGTCCAAACTCTTTGAAATCTCTGTTACCTCTGTGCCGATAAAGGAGGTTCATGGTCTGCAACCCTAAACTTATACAGAGTATATTAAGCTGTGTCAATTTTAAAAGAGGGATATGTTGATTTTTTTGTACGAATGTTCTGGTGAAATTACTTGGGGGGGGGGTACTAATTCATGCAGAAGGATTTTCTGAGAAATATGTATAATTTGTTAACTTACTTTGGGAATGTTCTGATAAAATCTCTGATCACAGATAAACGAGGGGAAGATCTGAGAATATATAATAAGCGATGATTGATTGAAAATTATATAGTATATCTTTTACGAGAACTATGAATGACTGAAAATATTGTACGACATCACGCATCCTTATATATGCACTTAAAACACTTTTCAATATTGAAATTATTCAGAGTTAGTTATCGAAGTAAAATAAGTTTTTCTTCAAAAAGTACTTTCAGAACCATGATCTGTTATAATTCTGATTTTAACTGCAAGCGCAAATGTGAGCCTTTGAATAATGCTGCTAATAAAGTGTGTTTTAATGAAAATATAGTTACTTTCATAGCACCCAGTAATAAAAAAGAACTTACCATAGACAATCTTCTAAAGCATATGATTCATCTTGGAGGATTAATATTCATTTTGGTGAATACTTTTCAGAAACAAGCACAGATGCATATAGACGATAGAGATATTTTACATCCCACGAAAGACAGTGTCTATGAATCCTGAAGTGTGGAGTGCCTTTTAAAGTCAGCTCTGCAGTTTTCGTCCTCATGAAAACTTTGAGAGTGCATTCATTATTAAAAAAGACATTTGTCTTTTTAACCTTTCGGATAAATATAATAAATGCGTGAGTGATTCTTTCGAATTTGTGTTTGAATATGAAAAACAATCTGTTAACCTTCACTCTTTGTGAATATGGTGCCAAATTAGATCGTCTTCCTAAAAATGAACATGTTTTAAACTATGATGTAGACATGGACTTTACGAACCCACTGACTCAATGTGTAAGTGCCTAACAAAATATATTTCTAATAATATTTTATTGTTTGTTAAAATATATTGTGTAGTAGGTCAAAATAATTATGATTTAGCAAAAGTAACGAGTATATGAATGTAAATAGAAGAGGTTTATTTTGAAAGGGCGTTGTAACTGGCCTGCATTTGCTGTCCGATTTGTTAACTTAAATAAAAATAGTGCTTATATAAAACAATTTAATAACGAAATATTTGATTTTATGAAAGTTGGAAAGGTCTTTGAAAAAAATTGAAGAAATTTATGTAAATAATAATGCTTTGTATTTATCAATACCTTCTTTAGAATTTTGGAATATTTATGTTGTTTAATAAAAGTAATTTTGTTTATTTATTTTTGTGTTTGTCTGAAATTATTTACTCATTATACTAGATTAAACACTTTTAGAAAATTAGTTTAAGCAAATAAAAGTAATAAGCATTATTTCGAGTACGTTATAGAATTGCAAGATCTGGGCAGGCACCTGCAATGGCAGAAAATTCAATCGGATCGTACACAAAAGATATCGCAAAGTGTATGACTGGAGAAAAGGCAACAAAGAAATTTGATCTGGTTCTTTTATCACACACAACAGTGTCGCGTAGAATTGATGGTTTGGCAAATGATGTGGAGAGTGTACTTTTGTAGAGAATAAAATTGAATTATTTAGCGATCTAGCTTGACGAGTCAACAGTTATAATATATGCTGCGATATTTCTTGCCTACACGAGCACATTATTACGAATTTCAGTCAAGAAGTTGTACTATTTGCAAAACCTATAAAAACCTATACAACTAAAAAAAATTGCAGATCCTTTTTTTTTGGGGGGGGAGGGAATAAACTGATCTTATTGCGAGCGTATGTGTTCTAGTGATACAAAATCCATGACAGGAATACATTCTGGTTTTGTGGCGCGGGTTAAGAAGAAGAACGAGAAAATTCAATGGACTCATTACTGTATTCATAGACAAGCATTGGCATGTGAGTCTATTCCTGCACAGATATATACTACTTTAAATGATAGAGTAAAAATTATAATTTTTGTAAAATCGCGTGCTAATATTTATATACAAACTGCCGTCTGTGTTCTATTGTTCTATTGCCATATGTTTTTTGTAAGGACTTTGAAAGCCTTCATGTTTCTTTACCATCTCACACAAAAGTTAGATAACTTTCTCGAGACAAAGTTTTGACATTTTTATTGAATACATTCTCGAGACATTTTTATTGAATTAAAGTCTGAAATTCAAGCATTTTTATTGACTATACATTTCATTTGTTCTCTTAAATAATCGATTTTCTTTGGCTGCAAAAGTTTTCGTACATAGATGATAATTTTGCAAATTAAACGAATTAAATCTGCCATTACAAGGCACAAATGTTATTATTTTCAGCGTGCATGATAAAATTGAAATAATGCTAAAAAAATTCAACTTTTGGATCTAATGTCTACTGATAAATGAGTATAAATTAATTATTTCTGTCAGGAGCTTTTTTATCAGAAAATTCAATTAAACTTGATAAAAAAAAATTAAAAGGAATATATGTGAACATCTGAAATATCCTTCAATTAACTTTCGCGATTATCGTTTTCCTATTAAAAGCAATGGATCCTTATCAAACAACTGGACACGTAAACCTTTTTAAGGACATGTAAGGTTAAAAACCTCTCTAACTTTACTGGAAAGAAGAAAAACTCAATGAGTTATCTTGCGATAGTACTCTGAAAACTATTTTTAAAAATAACTCTTAAATTGACTTCTGACTCAGTGTACAAATGAATGTACTGTTTGATCAAAACACGCCGCTGAATTTTTGTTATCCTTTAGCATAACATATCTATGTGAGAAAAGATTTTCTACATATGCTTATCTTAAAGATAATTACATAAACAGATAAAATGCAGAACCTGATTTAAGACTGAAACTGTCAGACATTGAGCTAAGCTTTCAATTTCTTTATACCATCAGATAGCCACAAGTATCCCATTAAGAGGGCCCCCCCCCAAATTTAACGTATGCTTAACTAAGGACTTGTTAATTTGTTGAATTAATTTTGTATTCATTTTCCTATAGCCATCATTTTAATTTTTATTAATGTTTATATTCAGTTGTCTTATTATAATGTTGTCACTCCTTGTTATGAGCTAATGTGCAACGTGGAAAAAGGTATTCCACCAAATGTTGCTATTTTCCTACCTATTACTAACAACTACTCAAGGGATTCACCAATTTCTTTCTGATTTTAGATGGGTTGCAAATATTCTGCTCAAGAAAGAAAAGGTTTTGAACCACTGATGGAGATCACAGATACACCTTGTTTGACGAAGCGTAGGGACATATGGCTCTTGCGCCATTAAACTTCCTACCATCATTCACTCACTCTATACTTCTCTTTCGGAAGACTTGAAGCCTCAACAGATTTAATACGCATCAGCCTCCCTACACAGAGAGTCTTTAGAGGCATCAGGATTCGAACACTCGTCAGGACCGAAACAATGCCGACCACTAGTTCGCGTCATTAGACTACCTACACCACAATATGTAAATCAAATAATTGGTTAATTAAACCATAGACATATTCTGTATTACATGCCTTATGACAAGCATTGAGATGGGCCATTATAAGATATGTTGTTAGAAGACGACTACACATACAGTATTTTCAGGGAATTAAGAACTAAAGATACACAAAGCTTTAAATAAAAACAACTTAACTTTAAATTTCAAAATTCTAATTCTATTACCTACAATACCAATTACAAGGTACAATAGAACCTTGATAAGTAGGACTCCGTAAACTCGGATTTTCGGTTTATCCGGATCGGTCTGCAAGGAGAGTTTCTTTTTGCAAATGATTTGCAAATTTGAGAACTGATTTGCAAATTTCTACAATAAAATTTGTTTCATACAAGTATTTCAAAAAATTATTTTCTTTACTAAAATCTTTAAATCTTGTAACAACTATAAATGTGTGAAAGAAAGTGGGAGGAGAATTTTATAAATATTCTGTGCAAAGTTAGTAAAACCTTAGTTACACTTTTTATTACCGGTGACAAGCAACAGTGTCTGAATGGAAAACGCAATAAGAGAACTTAGAGTGCCTTTTTATTACCATTTCCCACGCTAGCACAGTGATAAGGAACGCTTGACATATAACAGCCGAGCCGGCCACCCCCACCCCCCCGCGCGGGGGAGATTTTCTTAAACTTTTTCTCCATTCTCCTGTCAACCCGGATTTTCGATAACCCAATTCGGTTCTGGTCCCAATTAATCCTACTTATCGAGGTTTTACTGTACTAGAAAATGTTTCTTGAGACAAAATAAATCCTGAAGCCCTCCTTTTCCTCTGTATGGAAATTTTAGAGACAAACAGTTGTTTAGTTAGAAAAGGTTCTTCACCCATTAACTGTTGAAATTATAATTTTTATTTATGTATCACAGGAAATGAGAAGGGAAAAGAATCACTGCTTGTAAAAAAGGGGTGGGATGTCAACGATTCTGATACTGGATACTGAAGTATTATCATAGCAACTGAAAATTCTACATCAGTGGAGTGTTTTGAAATAAACTAGACATAAAAATGATCTGTAATCTAAGAACCAGCACTAATATTCGCAGATTACGTCACTAAACTTTCTTCTCAAGATTAGAAGTCGGCATTGTTTGATTTATTGTTTGTTAAAGTCTCATTTAGAAGCAACTCGAAGGCTATTTGTGACGGACCTCGTAGTTTTAAATCTCTGTAACGTGTTTAACGTACATCAGCCTCCCTACACGGCGAGTCTTTAGTGGCCTAGGGCTCGAGCTGAAGACTCAACGGAAACAATGCCGTCTGCAGATATATTAACAACTTGGGAGGTAAATTTTAAATTATAAACTGGTATCTAGAAAAGTATTAATACATAGTATTTCTGAATAACTTGTTAATTATTACAAGCCCATGCTTTGATTGTTATATTTTGAAAGTAAATCAACATTAGATTTAAGTTTGAATGAATTTATTTTCTGTCTTCATTGAGATACATTGATATTATTTAGTATTTCTGAATAACAATTTTCTTTACATATTAACATTGTTATTTATTGACTAGAAATTTACTTGCATACTTTAAAAATAGTATGCATGATCATTAATGTATTTTCTAGAATTAAACAGTTACTTTGTAATTTAATATAATTGTTCATTGCGCAGAAAATTTATTTTGTTGTTGGAACTTATATCAGAATTCAATCCAACAGATTAAAAGTAATGGCAATTGTCCTTATTCTAACATAATGAGGAATTTTAACCATCTGAAAATGAATCGTGAATGGTTAAATTGTTATTTAATATTTCTGAATAATATTTTTCTTTATATATTAACATTGTTACTTAATACAAGCTCATACATGAATTTTTATATTTTAGATGAAAAGCAACATTAGATTTAAATTTGGACTAAATTATTTTCTGTCTTAACCAAGATACATCGTTCAGCTCTAACTGCTTTTTTTTTTTTTTTTTGCTTTTAAATATAATATATTTAAATTAAGAGTTATTTTAGAATTCATATATATATATATATATATATATATATATATATATATATATATATATGTATGTATGTATGTATGTGTGTGCTGCTTCTTTTTATTGTAGATTATAAATACAAGATGTATTGCCTTGCTGGGAGTGCTCCAGCTTTTTGTAAGCACACTTTTGCCTTATTACATGAAATAATGACTGTATTAGAAAAAAACTCAATTCTGCACCAACCGAAAGACTGAAAACTTGACATTAGCCAAAACCAACGAAAAAAGATCCCGCAAAGGCTGAGAAGTTGTTTAGGGGGTTGTGATTGTTGTACTACACCTATCACTAGGAGAAATAGATATGTTTACGCCTCCACTTTCAGAATCAAACAAAAAAATATACGAGATGAGGTTCTAAAAAACCATTTCACTGTCAGTTGCTGTATGCAGCGTAAAAATTACAGTTGACAAACTTCAAATGAGTATTGATGTAACAAGCTTTTTTCAACAAATTTTTTTTAAGGGGAATTGAAGAGTTGGTGCAAATAGAACTGCTGGGCAAAATTGCAGTGAGTGGAGGCATAAGAGAAAATTGCGTCTCATTGCAAGTGACGCAAAATCAGTTTTCTATCGATGGGCTAATTTTGAAATAATAGCAACTCATACTTTGAAAAGAAAAGATATCTCGTTGGAGCGCATAGCGGACGAAATGGAATATGAAATATGATACATGACTCAACAGAAATATCCACCGGATGTAGTCTTAAAAACTGGTCTACTCATACTTCCATTAGATCAGTGTATTGCACCTCTCCTGATGGATTGATTAGATCGGGTGAGGACTGTATGCTGTCAGAAATCAAAACTATATTTAATCCAGAAGGTAGTTCTCTGGAAGAACTAATTAGAAAAAGACCCGACTTGGGTTTATCTAATGACAATGATTCATTTCCTTAATGAAAAACCAGAACTATTATTTTCAGGTTCAGTGCCAGTTAGCTGTTGCCAATATTCTGTAATGTCTGTTCGAAATTTCTTGCAAAAGTAAATCATATTAAGTTAAGGAAAAAATATATACTCCGAGATTATTAATTTCAATTGTAATTCGTAGGAGGAATGTTTACAAAAGTTTAGAAAATTTTTCTTTGACTTTTACCTTTCACTAGTCATGGCGTGAACTCTATAAATTATTCTTCTAGAAAACGTTACTTTTTAAAATTGTAGGAGAATATTCTTAGTTTAAATTATTATGAAAAAAGATATGAAAAAATATTAATGTTTCTTCTTAAAATTATATTAAAATATTCTTCTGAATGGAAATGAAAACATTAGATAAAGAATAAAAATCTTATAACATCATAGAAAAATTTATATATACAGGGGTTGGACAAAAATATTGAAACACCTTTTAAAAAACATGTTTCTTTGCTTAATATGGTGTAGGAAACCCGTTGGCATCCAAAACAGCTTGAGGTCTTCTCGGAATGGATAAATACAGTTCCTGTATGTGTGCCAAGGGAATATTATACCATTCTTCCTGCAAAACGGTGGCAAGTTCAGATAACGATGTTGGCGGTGGATAACGAGAACGCACTTTCCGTTCCAATGTAGACCACAAAGGTTCGATAATATTCAGGTCTGGTGACTGTGGTGGCCAGGGGAGATGGGACAAATCCTCCTCGTGCTCAGAAAACCAGTCCTGGACAATGTGAGCTGTGTGAACAGGGGCTTTGTCGTTTTGGAAGACACCATCACCATCGGGGAACAAAGTTTGTATCATGGGATGAACTTGATCTGCCAAAATGTTCACATAAGTCTTGGCAGTCATGTGCCCTGACACAGTTATCATGGGGCCAGCAGAGAACCACGATATGGCTGCCCAAACCATAACAGAACCCCCGCCATGTTTCACTCTTGGCAACAAGCAGTCTGTATTATAGGCTTGAGATGGCGTTCTCCAGACGTAAACTCGGCCAGAAGTGGGAAACAATGTGAAAGAAGACTCGTCAAACCATATTACACGCTTCCACTGCCCTATAGTCTAGGCTTTATGACTTAAACACCACCTTTTCCTGTTACGGGCATTAGCATCACTGATGAGTGGCTTCTCAATTGCAGCACGGCCAGAAATTCCCTGTTTATGAAGCTCCCTTCTAATTGTTTTGGTACTCACAGGGTTCTGTAACACAACATTCATTTCAGCAGTAACTTTTGCAGCTGTGGTCTTCTTATTTTTCGTCACAATTGCCCTTAATGATCGTCTGTCACGATCACTCAGCACACACTTTCGTCCGCGCTGCGATTTAGCAGATGATGTTTTTCCGCTTTTCAAATATGCGGAATAAATCTTCGATACAGTACCTCTTGAAACACTAAACACCTCGCTACCTTGCTTACGGAAGCACCTACCATACGTGCTCCAACAATTTGCCCACGTTCGAAGTCTGTTAACTCTGACATAATGCAATGACAACCTCACATAACAGTACTCCGACAACAACTGAACTGTTTAGCACATTTACGAAGTTGTATAGGTGGCGTTAGAAGTCAAAAACGCCAGCGTCACTTACATATTTCATTAAAATCAATCTTTCTTTTCAAACATGCATTTTACAAGGTGTTTCCATATTTTTGTCCACCCCCTGTACGTTCAATTTTACTTTGTAATTCAAATTTAGGCTAACATAATAAATTTATTTCTATATATTTAAACAATGAATAGTATTTATTGGAGTTTATATTTTCAGTAAATAAAATTATGCATCATATATTTGGTTTCTAATAATAATTACACTGTGTAATACATGCAATGTATAATGTTACAAATAAATATGAATTGTATTATTCTTTAAATTAATTGCTAGATTATATGCAATGAACGTGCTAAAATACTTATCAAATGTGTGTTAAAATTAAAATAATTTGTGAAAGGAAATTATACTTTGGAATATTTTATCCTTATTACAAAACATCTGAAATGTACTTCAATTCATTAATAAAGAAAAAATTTTGTTTTTAAGAAAAATTTTATTACATATGTAAAAGTTCTTACAAAACTGATGCACAACTATTCTTCAAACATAGTTAAGTCCGAATATCTGAAAAAGGTAAATAATAAAGCTTTACGTAAGAAATTTTATAACTTTTACATTAATTTAAAATTCAGAAGAAATATAAAAAGTAAGCATTTTTATTTCTAAGTTGTAAGTTTTCATCTTAGCACAAAAAAGTGGAAATGGAACACAAATGAAAATGTAGAAAAAATAAAGCTGTGTATGGAACAATTTAAAAAACGCATGTACTTTTTTGAAAAAAGAATAAATTCCAAGTATCATAGATAGTATAACAGTTAAAAAATACAAGATACTTAAAATGTACAAGTATGCTATATTAAAATATTCATTTATATAACAGGTCAATTGAAAAGTCCCCGGCCTGACACATAGATGGAGCTACTAGAATTAAATCCATATGTTTTTTAGTTAGCCCTAACCCTCAAAAGATGCGTGTTTAAATTTGAGCTGTCGGATCATTAGTTTGTGAATTATAGCATTTTGAGTGAAGCAACTTTTGTTATTGTGAAAAAAATGAATAACAAGGAATTTCGTGTTTTGATAAGATATTGCTTTTTGAAGGGAAAAAATAAAGTTGAAGCAAAAACATGGCTTGATGCCGAGTTTCCGGACACTGCCCCAGGAAAATCAACTATCAAGGATTGGTATGCTAAGTTTAGACGTGGTGAAATGAGCACCGAAGACGGTGAACGCCCCAAAGAGGTTGTTACCGACGAAAACATTAAAAAAATTCACAAAATGATTTTGAAATTGAATGAAATAGCAGACACTCTAAAGATATCAACTGAACGTGTCATTCACGAATATTTGGGTATGAGAAAGTTCTGTGCAAAGTGGGTGCCACGCGAGCTCACTTTCGACCAAAAACAACGACGAGTTGATGATTCGGAGCAGAGTTTGAAGATGATCAAGCGTAATAAACCCGAGTTTTTGCGTCGATATGTGACAAAGGATGAAACATGGCTCCATCATTTCACTCCGAAGTCCAATCGACAGTCATCCGAGTGGACTGCACACGATGAACCCGCTCCAAAGCGTGGGAAAACGCAACAGTCGGCTGGCAAGGTTATGGCGTCCTTATTTTGGGATGCGCATGGAATAATTTTCATTGACTACCTTGAAAAAGGAAGGACCATCAACAGCGACTATTACATAGCGTTATTGGACCGTTTGAAGGACGAAATCGCCGAAAAACGGCCGCATTTGAAGAAAAGGAAAGAGCTGCTTCACCAAGACAATGCACCGTGTCACAAGTCAGTGAAAACGATGGCAAAAATACATGAATTGGGCTTCGAATTGCTTCCTCATCCACCGTATTCTCCAGATCTGGCGTCCAGTGGCTATTTCCTGTTCTCAGATCTCAAAAGAATGCTCGCTGGGAAGAAATTCTCGTCCAATGAAGAGGTGATCGCCGAAACTGAGGCCTATTTTGAAGCAAAGGACAAATCGTACTACAAAAATGGTATCGAAAAGTTGGAGGGTCGCTATAATCAGTGTATCACCCTTGAAGGGAATTATGTTGAGTAAAAAAACTAATTTTGCCAAAAAAATGTGTTTTACTATGGTAGGCCGGGGACTTTTCAATTGACCTGTTATGTTGATTTATTTATACCTTCAAATATTACCAGACAATTTAAGCAAATGATTGAAAATTAACGTATGAAAAACCTAGATATCCCTCCCACATTCATACTGCATTAGATTTTAAAGAGCAGTATAATGATTCAGTTTAGATTATAATGTTGCATTTTAAATATTCAAGTATGTTACATTTATATATATTATTTCACTTGAATAGAGGGTTTGCGGAAGTTGAATAATATGCATGCTATAAAATTCACGCTGTTTACACGAGTCAAGCTTCTAAACGGTGTAGCACCATCAAAAAATTTATATTACCTCACCTTTGATATAGTCCTTTCCACTGTAACTCGCATATCAGACAACTTGGAGTTATTGATCATTTCAGGTATATCAATTTGAATTTTGTCTTTAAGGAATATTGGGCATTGTAATTTGTTACCGATGCTCTCTAATTCTTCTGTGGTCAATAAGCCTTTGTGCCAGCCATTACAACATAATTTGACTCTAAGAGATCCATTAGTTTACCTTTTATAAAGATCTGTTTATTAGCTCTTTCAGTTCCACAATATAGCGAAGATATAAAATTTATTACTCCATTTTTGGTGTAATACTAATCTTGTCTTTTATAATACTGACATTTTTGTAACGGCTGAAAGTTAGATGCTTTGGAATTGAGCTTTTTTACTTCTGAATCGAGAACTCGGTGCACTCTACTCTCTATAACTTTTACATCTTTGTTTCCTAATCTGGAATAGTACTGGCATGAATTCATCACCATACTTTTTGTTGCAAACATGTCAAATAATTTCAACTTGGCATTATTAAGTGATGTCTGGAGACAAGAATAATTAAGTCACGTAACACAGTAGAATACGACATTCCAAACAAAACAGATAAAAATTCGTTAGGAATTCTTAGCTTTATGAAAAAATTTTAGAAACGATCAATGGGTCTTCTTTTTGTGTTTTCCTGAAAATATGTTTCGATTTTTAGAAATTAAAAAAAAAAAAAAATTCTCGTAAAACTGGTCAACGCCTTCACCTTTATTCTTTTCTGGAACTAATTCTTCTTCCAGTATTGCTTTCAAATCCTGAAGCACTCGGTTTCTTTTTGAGCTAACAGCTGATCATTTCATAGAAATAAATAGTCTTTCTGTTCTGACACTAGCTTGACTGAACTCTATTTCTCTAGACAAATAAGTATGTTTTGAGTTTTGTGTTTTACTCAATTACATTTACATGCAGGATTACAATGCAGGATTACATTTGTTGATTAACTATTCTATAAATGTAACCAACACAACAGGATTTTTGACATATAACAAGTGACTAAAAAATATAGGAAAATAATAAATTTATACAGTGATTTTGTTTGGTTTAGTTTTATTAACGTCGCACTTGAAGCAACAAGAGGGCTATTGGTGACGGACCTCGTAATTTTGAGCCTCTGTTAAGTGACGAGGACAACACCTGAGCTGGTACCACCCTCTTCTAACTTCCACACTACACCAACGGGAAATTTATACAGGGAAAGAGCAGAGGATTAAAACCTCAGAGAGATTGTAGAAGGGACACAATCTATAAAATAGGCAGACTATATTATTGAAAAATTAGTATTTTATCGCTATTTAAAGACACTAACTTTCAAAGGTAATAATATTTTTATTCTACAACAGAATGTAAACTGATTATTACGAAATGAAACTTCAATCAATTAACATATTTTGCCCTTATTTTCTTTCTACATATTTTTATTTAAAAATTTATGGCAAACGAAGAATATTTTCTTTAAAATATTTATGTTTCTGTAAAGGTTGTTGGTTGGCATCTTTCCATAACTCTTCTAGATGATGTAACATTAGATAAAACAAAAATAGAGGTTTCAGAGCCCAGTTTCAACCGTCTGCAATTAGTAAACGGCTGGTACTCAAAGCAACCTTCTTGAAAGTGATCCGAAAACATTTTTGAGTTTGGAGTTGATCGAAAATTCTCTCGTCGCATTATTTTAACCCATGTTTTGACGAGAAAAGAATTTTTTAAGGGAACACCGAAGTATGATTTAGTTGTATTGTCTTCCCGATCATTTTTATTGTTGCACCATGTTACACAATATGACATTTTGAATAGTAGCAGTAATAAGAACACGCAACAAAAAACAAGAAGCGAAAAATAACTACAAGCAGGGATGTTTTTCTTCGGCGGGAAACACGTGGTATAGATATCACGGGATCGTGACGTCATATGAATTTAGTCCATTAGAAGTGGGAGGGGGGTAAACTATTTATTGACTACTAAAAATACCTGAAAAGGGATCTGGGGAGAAAAAGAGAGGCAGGCAATAAATAAAAAAATTATCTACTAAATGGTAAGTTTTTAGTCGTTTTTTGAGCAAATTTTGGGTAGAAGTAAAAGAAGACAGTCTATACCAACTTTACTGTAGTTTAGTTTTAATAGTAATGTGTAATAATTTTTGAAATTTTTATTACTACTATGCAATATAACTTTCATCAAAGGAACTGCATATTACACATGTATTATAATTAAATAGAAGTATTTCGAGAATTCACAAATGATTAGTGATTATTTCATTAAGAAAGTAAGACTTGTTAAACAATCCAACCAGTGAGTTTACTCAAAAAGGTTATGTGAGATGTGAGTTTACTCTGGTTTTGTACCCTATTAAACTGTGAAATTTTCCCATTCTAACTTTCCACTTTCTTTCTACTACGTAACTGCTGGAAGATTCAATGAAATGTTCAAATGGGTATAAGGAGAACTCCAGGTATTTAACAAAGACAACTACTTTTTATTTACATCTCGGAGCTCTTTTCGCCCCTACCTCTTACAAGCGAGTCCAAGCTACGTCTCTTCTAATACAATATCAATCCCTCTCCTCTACAAAGGAAGGTTACCACTATTTTTTCTCTCCAACAGGTGTCATATATAGTACAATCTTCCCCCAAGATAAAAGATTGAGGGGGGGGGGTAAAAAGACACATAACCGTTTACATGACATTACCTAAATATATATGTGATGACTGTGGCCATAAAACACTCATATCAAATGCTAAATCATTAAAAATTCTTTTAGAATAAAATTAAACAAAGAAAATCTCACTTATTAAAAAACTAAAACTATCAAAACACTTTAAAATATTACTTCTCAACACCTTTTTAAAAATTACTTATCCAGTTTCACATATTAAAGAAAAACAAAATTAGTTTATAATCATTAACACTAAATGTACAGTAAGAATTATAAAAATAAACAACATTTAAATCTATAAAGCATTGAAAAACAATCAAATATCAAATTCACATTTCAAAATATCAAATTCACATTTCAAAATATCAAATTCACATTTCAAAATATCAAATTCACATTTCAAAATATCAAGTTCACATCTTTCAAATCATCAATTATCGAATACAAATAAAAATATCAAATTCATAAACTCCAAATCACTAATTTCATACTTCCAAACATCAAATACTTTTCTTCCAAAGCATTAATTTCATTCATGCCTGAGTATTAAATTTTTTAGACGCTCAAAATAATGAATTTTCACATGCATAGAAAATACTTAATTTTCGAAGACTTCAGAGTGTAAAAATGGTTCACACAGAAACTAACAAGAAATTCTTTAACATAACTCAAAAATTAACCAGTTTTGAGATGATTATTGATATGTTTAAGAAAAATTCATCCCCCAAATTTTTTTATTACAATAACCAATCAATAGTTCTCAAATCAGTCATTAAATAATTCTCAAATTAATTACTCAATAATTCTCAAATTAATTACTCAATAATTCTCCAAATAATCATTTACTAATTATTCCATAATTCTCAACTAATCATTC
>BMAW01076791.1:136926-237032 GCA_019974015.1 Nephila pilipes | reverse complement strand
GATAGATAGATAGATAGATAGATAGATAGATAGATAGATAGATAGATAGATAGATAGATAGATTATTGAATGAATAGAATAAAAAAATTAAAAATTTAACTTTATATTTAAACCTCATTCTTGTTGTCATTTAATAGACAGAAATCATTCCTTTAAATAGTTTGACCCGTTCAAGACTGGTGAAAGGAGAAAGAACCGCTGCCCTGGCCTGCGCGCTCTGAAAGTGTACGCACGCACGGGAACGGGCGATTTTCCTCGATATGCCTTATTTCATATAAGAATTCATATAAAATTCTCCCTTCGATTAAATATGCTGAAACTTACAGATTATTATCATTGATAGCATCTAAATACACGGTAGTAAAATTTTTGTGATATTTAAAAAAATAATTATGAATTTTAAAGATATTATATTCATTTTGATAAAAAAAAAAATTATAGAGCTACGAAAAAAACAACAATATGAATGACAACTTTTTTTTTAAATTTTAATTTAAGAGTATTTAAAATAAAAAAATATATATAAAACTGGAAAAAAAAAACTGAGCTGAATAAAAAAATATAAATAAATGAAATAAAATTACTAAGTAATACTTAAAACTTTTGAAGCTTAAGATATATTTCGAAACACTGTTCAGGACAAAATTCTGCATTTATAATATGTCACCAATCGTTTTTCTTATTTTTATTTTTTATTTTTAGGGAACCTTTTTTGCACGCAACACATTGTCTCCTTGACTTTTCTCTCAGATATTTCAATCTTTTCGCCATGATAGTAAAGTTAAAATTGATCCAAAAACATACAAAATACCATTTTGCGAAAGGTAAGTCTACTCCCAACCCTAACCAATAAACATTTCATAATTCCCCCCCCACACACACACACTTCGTCAAAATATAAAGAAAAACTCAGTGTGCAGTAAATCTTAGCCCTTTGAATGCGCAATCCGACCAAAATAAGCGAAAAAATCCAATTGCTTAAATTTTCAAATTCTCCTGATTCAACAGCACAAAAAAAAAAAAGAAAAACAAACAAACAAAAACGGGAATTGAAGATCAACAACACTCTGTGGAACGATATTTAAAAATATAACGAACTTAAAGCGCCATCTAATGGCCGTTAAAAATTCAAATAAAACGTTCCAATTTGAAATCATACCATTGTGATCATGGGCCCGGTGGCGCGGAAACACCCGTCACATATATGATATCGTGAGCTGTGAAGGGAGAATCGCACTATCACGTATACGTGATCACGGTCCTCAACGGGTGAAGAACGGGTCCCTGGGGAAGTTTAAGAAAATAAATTCAGGAAGTTGGAGAGGTATAATGACGTGGGGATGCTTCTCTATTAACAACATTTATTCTCTTGAATATTTTCAATACGAAAAAATTTCAATTGCATACACGGGTACTTAAATGACCGCATTTTTCCAAGTGCAATATTACTGTCAGGAGAAAAAAACATTTTACTGACTATTAAGACAGAATTCATGCCAAAAGTAAATATAGTTTCAGATCAATAAACTTAAATTTTGGACTTACCACTAAAAAAAGCCAACCTTATACTTGTATAAAAATTGCTGCGGCATTTAGCGAGACAAATTTTCCATAATCGATGACATTATGTTCGAAATATGTAAGTGAAATTTACCTACTAAAGACGAGTGATATAAAACTGCTCTCGAATTCTATCATGAGAGTTTTTTTTTTCTCCCCTTTTTTTTCCGAGGACAACGGATCTGCAAACAGTTTGAGATTTGTCTTTTAGTTATCGTGTAATAATTTTAAAACTCTTACATGGACTAATATGACCTTTTTTTTCATACTAAGAAACCTCCTTGTAATTTTGTATGAGTTTCTAAACATTATAAATATTATGTTACAAAAATTTTTATCCACTACCTCACTTTCATCGATGTGCTCTATGTTTATATCTAGCTTTGAAAGTTTTCCCCCCACATATTGTATGTTATAGAAGATATTTTAATATTATATAAAGATATATAGTTTCTATATAACATTTATTTTCCCATTTCCATAAAATTTCAAAAACTTCTTTAAATTTAAAAACATTGATCGAGAGTGAAAGACGGTTATGTTGTTACCAGAATTCTGATTATTTTAAAGCAGTTCTGTGATGATGAGTATATTTTGCACCGTCTTTCCATTGTAATATTAAATGCGTATTGTATCTAATTCCTTTATAATGATTAATATGTATTGTAAATTGTATTAAAAAAATAAAATACTGTGAGAATTAGTTGTAACCGATTTATAAAACATATTTGTTGCATTTAAATTACACTGGTTAAAATAATTCTTAATTTTCTCAATTTTTTTTTACTTTTTATTTATCTATTTTGTTATCTGTCATATTATTGGTCATGCAAAACACAGCTCACTGATCTTGCTCGTGATTTTAGAAAAGTTGAAAAATGCATAAATCAAAAAATAATATTTTTCTATTCAGACTTCACTATTATTTTTCTTCCTTGCTATATTCATCTCCAATCCCCCCCCCCATCTTCTATTCTTATCAAATGCAGAGGATGATTGTATTCTTATTAAACGTATTGGGTACAATCTAGAAGGAATTTTATAAATAGTATATGAAATGAAGAGAGAAACTTGAACTGTCGTCTGTTTCGGTAATAAAAAGAAAAGATGTATCTGTGATAACAAAATAAAGAATTTACAATCCTTTGAGAGTGATGTTGTTGAGAGTAACGTCTTTGTTTGGGCGAATATAACTCCGGAGATGACAGACGCAGCCCATATGCGAACGCCTTCACAAGTTCGTTTGAGGGTACTCATTCAAATGTTTTTCTAAATCAAATGAAGAAAGTCGGTCGTATTTATTTGGCTGTACACCGATCAGATGAAACCAGGGTGAAAAACCTTCATTCAATTTCAACAAAAAAAATTATATCTTCATGTTGAAATTCTTACACAGTTCCTTGAGTTTAGTGCTCAAGCTCTTAGATCATATTTAAGTTAAAGTGAAAAAACTATCTAATAGAATTTGCTTATATATACAAGGAGAGCCATAAGAATAATACTATTTTTGTTTAATGAAAACTTTTGTAAGTTTTCTATATAACATTTACCAATTTTTGCTTTTTCATTATATCTGTATATCTTTAGACTCTAAGAATATTTTTTATCTTGATATGTGTTTTCTTAACTTGAATACATCATAACCTTCTAAAAAGTTTGGATTAGCCCTGTTATTTAAAGACAAATTCTTGTTAGCACATTTCATATGGGTATCATTAATAAATACGATTGGAGTGTTAAATTTGCCGATTTTTCGAAATAATTCCAGCCAAATATTATACATACGGAAATGATTCCGACAACAAAAACATGCAGGCATTTTAAAAAGAAAATATTTTTTATTATGATAATTTTGCTTTTGCGATAAGTAGTGAATAAACAACTTTATAATTGTCAAATATTTAATTCATATTACTTTGAACTGTTAAAGAATTTTCAAGCAATTAAAAATATTTAATTCTTTTGTATACATTTTCACTCTTTATTAGATAATAAATTAAAATATGAAATAAAAAGCTCATATTTTCCATTGCATCCTAAAATATTTATATCAAAAGTGTGCTGAATACAGTTTTGAATCCGATTATTGCTCTACTAGATGCATTATTCTAGATTTCTTCTTCTCTCTGTCTCTCTCTCTCTCACACACGCATAAATTTGTGACTCATATACTTAAACCGATTCGTAAATATTAGTTTATGCTTATTTTTGTCATATTAATATTATTTTATTTAATTTTTAAATCAGTTTCAAATTTTCAAAGAAATTTTAAGTTATTTACTATGTTTTAAAAATTTTGTAAGTCAAGTTTTGAAATTTTCAAAAAAATGTGTGTATTTTTAATATGTAGTAGATTATAATTTCACATTTTTTTCTGACTAGCTTCTGAATTTGAATATCTTTGTACGTGTAGTCAGCTCAAATATAATGCAGAAGAATTAACGACTTCATGAAGTTTTATGACAATTAATTTATGAAAGTGTTTATATTTACTGAAATTTTCGAGACTATTTTGAAGACATTTTAGATATTTTAAATCAATTTTCTTAGTCATTTAACACATCGTGCAAATCATTTTTGTATACATTTTAGAACATTAACATCGTGAGATCCGAATATAAATCATTTCTTTTAAAAATCATAATATATTACTAGAATTCTAAATTATTTCTCTCTCTCTCTAACAGTTTTACATTATTGCAGTGAATTTTTTTTTTATTCAAGGGACAAGTATTTTCTTACACCGATTAAATATGTAGAATTTCTTTAACAATTTTTCTAACTCCGCTCACGTTCATGAAGTTCGATATTAGGAACTGTGAGTAAAAAACAACATTCTCGCTCTTTTGATGAAACGACGGAACGCAAAGCATTCAATAGAAGAAATGGGAGTCAAAAAGACGCTTCAGAAATATTTTGTGACATTAGTTTTATAATTACATCAAGAAAGTTATTTTACTATAATGGGGAATTAACAATAAACGCAAAAAATTTTCCTTACTTGCGAAGACTATTTTATTAACAATTTATGTGTTTTCAGTATAATTTGTATGATTAATTAAAATTGTGATTACTTTTACTGATAGGAAAGCAATTTATTCCTAATTAATTGTGATTAGGATTGTAGAAATATTACTTAAGTAACTGAACAGGTATACAATACATAGGCATACAATTATGCAGAATTTTATAGACCGCATTAATTATGCATAGAAATAGCAGAATTTTATTAATATTTAATATGTATATTTAATCTTAATTATTAATATGTTAACATTTTTTATACTTTTTCTTTTCAAGCATTGAATTTATCTTTTATTCTGTCTCAATATTTAAAGAAAATATAAATATGAGCAAAAGATTAAAAACTAGCTCCGTATGGTCATACTTCAATGTTGTTAACAAAAAACAATACATTTTCTAAATGCAATCTTTGTTGTCAGGTAAACAGTTATCGAGTTATAGTCTCAAATCTCAAAAAACATTTACCTAGAAGACATCCTACAATTCTTATTTACCAGTGATCTTGTGCGACACGAAAATATCAAATGCAATAACCGATAATTCTGATGAAGACAAGCCACGTCAAATTAGCGCTGAAATTGTTAATCAATTAAATCCAGATTTGCTTAGAACCTCATAGTTGGACAAAACCCTCCTTACAAAACAAAGAGGGGGGAAATAACCCTTTTTTTTCATTTTTTCCCCAAGGCCAAAGAAACGCGCATAAAAGAAAAAAAGTAGACAAAATTTTATTGAAATTATTTTTCTTGGACTTATAAATGTTTTATAAATTCAATTTTTGAACACTTAAAATCTTGAGTATATTTTACCAAGCAGAAGGATTATTTCTAACGCCATGAAACCAGTAGAATTCGAAAAAGAAAATTGCTGTTTTAAAATACTTTAGTTCTTTAGAAAGCATTTGCTTTACAAAAATACCTAGATTTCAACTAATTATGAAAGTTTTTTTTAGCTGTATCTGGGTATTTTATCAATAAGGATTTATAGTTAAAATCCGTATTATTACAATGTTCTTCCATTAAAATTTCTCATTCAAGCGTAAACTTAGCTTCACACACACACACACGCACACGCACACACACACACACACACATATATATTTAACAAAGTCTCAGCAGTTATAACTGTTAATGCAAAAAACATAGAGAATGCAATAATAAATAAATTAGGATGGAAACAATTAGCATACTTTGCTTATTCTTTTAATCTAAGATTTAATAGATTAAATTTAAAAATAATTTTTTTTAAGAAAGCACCCCAGGAAGAAAAAAAAATTAACAACTGAAAATAACATGGGATTAATACCTAAGAAATCAATACAAGTTGTAATAACTAGGTAATATCATGATAGAGAGAATTACAGAATTTCAAGATGCTGTAGAAAGCACATTAGTGTTAATTGATTAGAATATTCCTATTTTATTCCCAGAGGAAAGGACTATTTGTAAAGAGTTGTCAGTATTGTACTTAAGCCTTTCGAAGAAGTGACTATAATTAACGCAGGAAACTATATGTGGTTTGAAAAATCGAGTTCCTATTTTAACAAAATGGCATATTGATATTTGTAAAAAAAATGAAAATGTAAGCTTTTAACTCAATTGTTCTAAATATTGTTAAACAACTACTTAAGGGACTATCCAATCGAGCTGGTAATGTAGAATTTGATGAAAAAATAGCCTTAGCAACCTTTTTGGATTCTCAATTCAAATTATTAAGATATGAAAATGATGAGGCAGGGAAAAAATAAAAGAGCACATTACATAAATATAGTTGCAAAGAAATTGGAGCAAACCAATCGGAAGTGCAGCTTCAATGGGAAGACTATAGCTTGTCTATATGGACTGAATTCAATGAAGTTGTATCATCCCAAAGACCAAAATAGAAAAAAAAAAAATTAAATTATTAACTTTCATTTGCTTACTAATTTTTCTTCTTTTAATGAACAAAACTATCAATTGCAGCAACTGAAATTTGTAGATATCTTGATATCCACAATAATGGATCTTGATCAAGGAGTTTTATTCTCCTTGATCAAGATCCATTATTGTAGGATATATTTTTTTTCCTTTTTTCAGACCTAGGTAAATTTGAAAAGGGAAATTTCAATATGTTAGCAACGTCCGTGTCATTCGTAAGACTCCTCCCTCCTCTCCTAAAATTGGTTGTATAATTATAGAAAAACATTTTAGTTAAAGTTCATTGTATTTGGAAGAACTTATATTTTAAAACATGAATAATTGTTTCGAAAAAATTGTGCTTATATATTTTTAAAAATGTTTATTTTTCTTATTTATCAATTTAATTTGATCATTATAACTATTAAAATTTTTTATTATATTGATCAAATGTATGAAGCTTAAATGCTTTAGCTTTTTCAATTCAGATGGAAAATATTTTGTTTCTGAATATTTCCTGATATGATTTTATCTTATTTTAAGGGATAGCAATATATATCATAAAGTTAGGGCAACGAGATAATATTCTTCAAAGATAAATTTGTTATCAGATTAACAAATTTTACTTGTAGGCTTTACTGTTTATCCTTTACCTTCTTATATCTTAAAAAGTTTGTGAACAAGACTAAAATGCACGAGAGTTTTTATTAATTAAAACAATGATACAATTACGTATGAGTATATTTAATCAAAGAAAGGAATTTTAAAGCAATTTACTAGAAAAAATAGTTTTTGAGCGATTTTCTTCGAGATTCTCTTCAGAAATTTATTTTAACTGAAAAATGTATTTAATATTTGTTGATGTAAATTCCTTGTAATATTTCTAAGCCTAATAAAGCCGGTAGGATCTTTACACACACACACACACACACACACACACACAAACACACACACATATATATAATGCCAAATTATGAAATTCGAAAGACTTCTACAGTTAAATATTATGTATTTTTGCTTTTTCGAATTGAAAATAAAATTTACATATATAGAAAATTAATTTTCAATCTTTAAGATACCCCAAAGGTATCAGAATCTTTTCGTAAATAATTTTATTTTCTAAATAGAGAAAATTTATGTTTAGTTATAATATGGGGGGGGGGATGAACAAAACATAGGTTCAGTATTGTTACGGTATAATTCAGATCACTTAATAATATTTTATATTCGACTGGTATATTATATTAAATTGAGCTACAATGAATATTCTTCAATGAGCTATAATTCTGAGCTTAATATGTGTAAAATGCATCAGCTCCAAACTATAGCACTAGCGTTAAAATCTTATTCAAGGACTTGGCCAGAAAACTGAAAATGTCCTAATTTAATATTTAATAATAAAACCAAGAAAGTAACTGTCTCTATCTGAATAAACTGTAAAGCCATTACTTTAATTACTATTATAAAATAAATTGCATAACTTAAATACCAATTACTGTAATTTAAATTTTAAGCCATTTTTTTCAAACGTCAGTTACATGAAAATAAGTTATGTGAAGTTTTTTTCCTGCTACTAAATTAATCATTTATATTTAAATTATCTTTGTTACAGTAATCATTTGCATTGAAACTGTAAATAGGCAACTAATTTTTAGAATTATAAATATAAAACTGTGATGCAAAGTATAAACAAAAACATAAAAGTCAATACCAACAATTGTAGTAATCAGAAAAACTTAAGTGTCAAGAAGTTATTTTATTTTTCTGTCATAATCAGCTTTTGGCATCAGTGATTTGGTTTTGAAATGATAATATTTTTAACGAATGTAGAAAGCATTTGCGATAGAATAAGCTCGATTCTTGTATGGGAAAGGCTTGATAATTTTGAAGATTGTGGGAAGAGAAAGGGAAAGGACTGGAATGTATAAATATTAACTGACCTATAAAATATTTTAACATATTTGTTTATTAAAAATTTAATGTATATTTATAATTTCATTTATGACAGATATAACACTTATTGCAAATATTATAATACTAGCTGATACCAGCCCGCTTCGCTGGGAAGACGATAATATTACATTTTGGAAACTAAACGTAAAATATCGAGAAAATTTTAATTTTTAAACGATAATGAAAATCTAAATTTAAAATTTTAAGAAATTGATTGTCTGTAATAATGGTTACCAGAACTTTTTAGTGGTATTTCCCTTATATATATAGAGAGAGATTGTCTTGCGTGTGCTCTACTCCGTAAAAACTCGCCATTTTAGTATTTTTCAAAATCCTGCTAAGTTTTGGAGCTAAATTACACTTTCACCAACCGTGGGGTTCTATACTGATTTATTTCTATCGCTAAAAATTTACGTTTCCTATTTCCGACATGCACGGAATTTCACATAAAGTGCCCCTTCGCCAAAATCTAGCCAATCCTCCAAAAGCGTTTCAATATTAAATTATTTGGTATTTTTCCATTTCGCTCGCGCAAATCTCACCGAGTAAACTTAAATGGTGATAATACACAGAATACTTTAAAAAATATATATTCCGTTTGGCGTCGGTCATTTCATTTTTGGCGATAAAGTCGCCAAAAATAACATAACCGATGGATAAGAGTAGATTAACGGATGAAAATTACATTTTCGATAAGACTTCCGTAAAATCCGTTCTTGGTGAGCGTCTACATCGCAAAATGAGTAACTATACTAAATTTCAAGTCAATCGGTTGAATAGTCTTAGAGATTTCGTGATGAGTCAGTCAGTGGTATTTCGCTTATATATATATAGATTTTCAATAAGTGCTTAGGTTTATTTAAAAGTTCAAATGACGCTGATTTCGAAAGATGAATTTTTTTTTTTTTTTTTTTTTTTTTTTTTTTTTTTGCGAAAAATATATATTAATGTGTTTTTAATTCTTCATACGCTAAAGCTGTCAAAGAGAAAATTAAGAGTTTATTGAAGCAATGTTTTCGTGTTTTGTTTCATAAGGAGACAAAAAGCATTACTGAGCTGGTAGAGGGATGGCTAGTATTTTTAACGGCTCAAAAGCCATATGTGGCCATGCTGCGCCAAACAAAGTACAAGAGTGAGTGAGAGTAAAGATAATTAAGTGTAAAGCTGTTATATAGACGTGTGAAGAAACTGAAAAAAGTTTAAAAAAATTTGATGACAAGAAGGAGGATCGAAAATAAAGAAGGATCGCTAGGGTATCCAAGGAACTCGTCACCAATGTTTACCAAAGACAGTAAACCCCAAAGGAAAGAAAAAGATCACTAGGGTACCTCAAGATAATGATGCCCGTTTCTACTTTTGGAAGGCAAGCCCCTGAGCTGGTAGAAATATCTCCTCATTATTTGCACAGAATACTTGGAAAACCAACGTGTTACAATATAATTGAAATATGAATATAATTTATTGAAAAAATAAGTTCCAGCCAAACATTTGAACTCAATTTAAGAAACAATATTTTATTAATAATTATTCCAATGGTTCTAATGCTAAATTTTGAGATGCGTAGTTCACTTTGAAAAAATTGAATTAAAAAAGGAAACTCATATATTAGAACGAAAATTTAATTCAGTTTAGAAAAATATTAGGTTCAAATTTCACAGCTCATGTTTCACGATATAGTAATTTGTATTTTGTTGTTTGTATTAAAAAATAAATTAAGAAAGTTTTAATTACTGAATATTTCTGAGTCCAATATTAATTTAACTCCAATTATCTCCTCTCATTCACACTTGACGCAGGATTTTAAAACTTATTTTCCTAAACATCTTTTCAAAACACAGATTTCTCTAAAAAGTAAACAAAATCATATTGCCGAAGTAAAAAATTACCATAATAAACAAATTTTTGTAAACACACACACACAAAACATTCCCAAATCGGAAAGTTTATAAGTTCATAGTTAGTAAGCCTCAGTGTATCATACATCTTTTTTCATTGTCTACCATTAGTCACAATTTACATGTTGCTATAATTTCATGTCAGAAAGAATCTGTGATTGTTCACTACAGTCGCTCTGAGAAGTAACAGGAGGGCTATTCGCGTCGAACCTCGGTCAAGTGACGAGAACAACATTTGAGCTGGAACCTCCCTCTCCGAATTTCCACACCACGCCACTGGGAGGACTTGGGATCTTGACAGATCTAACGTTCACCAGCCTCGCTACAAGACGGGTCTTCAGCGGCATTGGGGTAAGAATTCGTGACTCGACGAAAACTGCTGGCCGTAAGTCCGTGACCATCAGAAAAAAGCCGTGAATTTTTGCCAAAAATAAGCAGTAATAGCTAAGTATGTTTTTAACGAAAAAAATTTCATCCTATGTATCCTCCAGTGTATACATAGGGTGAAATTTCGCAGACAACCTGAAATATGTCAATAATTAACAAAAATTTGAAATTTAAAGCAAATAACTAATAACGACACAAAACTGTTTTCTGGTTATACTATCTTAAAGAGAAAATCATCTATTTCTGAACTATTCAGTTTCCTTCTTGAATCAAATAGTTTTTTCCTGTGAAAAATGTACGCGAATATTTCGTTTTCTATACTTTAACACAGAATACTGAACATTCATTTTACATAAAGGCGAAAAATTGCGTATTTTTCAAAGAATTCAAAATTCTAAGAAAGCTATGTAATAAATACTTATATACGTTTTATCTATAGTAATGTATATTAATAAAGAAGCAATTCTTTTACCTGAAACTGATGTCGAAGTTTGGGCCCTATCTTTTAACATCAGCCGAAGATAATAGTAACCTTAAGTTTATTCGAGGGAGAAAAAAAATGATTAAATTCGGACGTTTCGCTTAAAATTTGTAAATTATGTATATATATATATATATATCACTTCTGTATAAATGTAATAAGTTCATCATTTTTGTAATAAGTGCGGATAAAAGGTTACTACACTCCTCAAAAGTGAAATTGCAACACCAAGAAATAATGCACGTAGCATCATGCAAATTTCAGGAGCGATAATGGTGAGATGGATATGCAAATGATTAAATTTGCGCACTCATCTGATTGCGTGGTATTCATATTCGAGCTATAAAGGCTAGCAACTTTTCTTCTCATAAACAGCATCTGAGGTTTTACGTAGCATTTGTGACTTTCGAACAAGTGTAGAAAATGCCTCTGAGACGTCCGAGAGCTCAATACCATCAGTTAACGACCGGGAACGCCCCCGCATTATCGAACTCTATGAACTGAGTATGTCACTGAGCACAATAGCAACTCGTGTCGGGCACAACGTGAGTACCATCCAACGTTGTGTCACACGATGGATTCAGGAAGTTCTAAATGCACGCTAAAGAGGAAGTAGTGCGCACAGGTGCACGTCAGAGCGCACAGATCGGCTTATTCGCCAGTTGACTATTCGAAACTCTTTCTCCACGGTACGTGACATCCGAAGCCAGTTGCCTGCAGGATCAGGTATAGATCTGTGTCCACCCAAACCATACATAACAAATCGCATGAAGTACAGTTCCATGCACGGGTATGAGCAACAGGGGTACCGTTGACCGTTCGACACAGGGCTAGACGCCTGGTGTATCATCGTACCTGGACCATCAAATGGCATCGGGTATTGTTAACGGATGAATCTCGTTTCTGTCTTTGGAGGAATGACGCCCGTCGACGGGTATGGCGGCGAACCGGAGAACGCTACGAACCAACCCATTTTGTCGAGGGTCAAACCGATCCTACACCGAGCATAATGGTTTGGGGGTGGCATAATGTTTGATCACAGGGCGCTTCTGGTACACATTGACGGCCGTTTAACAGCGGACCTCTACGTCATTCAAGTTGGGGAGCCTGTTCTGCCCTTGTTGCAGGGCTCACCCAACACGATGTACCAGCAAGAAAATGCCAGGCTGCCTGTCGCACGGCGAATTCTTAACATCCTGACTGGATTTGACATCCTTCCCTGACAAACTCTCCAGATCTGAATCCCATCGAACACCTGTGGGATTTCATTGGACGTGACATGAACCGAGGACCACTAGTGCAAAACGTGGATTATCTGTGCACGGCAGTGAATATGGCTTGGAAACAGTTATCTCAGGCAACCATCAATAGACTAATAGGTAGAATATCTCGCCGGATTGAGGCCTATATAGCTGCCCGAGGTGGGTCCATCAGATACTTAATAAATTGATCTATAATGATTTTATTTGTCTTTTTTTAATCATTTGCATATCCATCTGACCACTATCGCTCCTGAAATTTGCATGACGTTACGTGCATTATTTCTTGGCGTTGCAATTTCACTTTTGAGGAGTATATATATTATTGTAACTTTCTTTTCTCGATAAAGCAATAGTCATGACTGGAGAGAGAGACAGAGGTGATTGACAATAAAGGGTCTAATTATAGAGAGGGTGGAATTATGGTTTGTGCTGGAATCGCTCAGAGAAATCACAGTGACCAACCAGCATGTGCTACATGGTGAAGTGAGTGAAAGTTGAGGTTCATGGCACAGATCTGGCTTTGCTGCACCAAGCAATGCGTATCTGATCAAGATGTTAGAAAAAATGGGGGAAATGTAAAAATTTGTTGATAAGAATCGAAAAGAGAGAAGAATCGCTAGGATACCCCGAGGTGTGTCACCCATATTTACCAAAAGCAGTACTCGTAAATCCCAATGAAGAAGAAAAAAATATCATTTTAAGGTACCTCGGAGTAGGGATATCCGTACATACCTATAGAAGCTAAGCGCCTGAGGGGGCTTCATGGAGAAACTCAGTCTACTGGGAAATATCGGGAAAAAATTCTTTGCTTTATATGTCATACCATATGCTGGTGTTATTGGTGATGTATTCATCCTAATGGATGATAATGTCCGACCTCATAAGCAAGCATTCTTGATGAGTATTCTGAGGAACAAAAATTGGAGCGAATGTATTGGTCAGCTAGATGTTCGGATCTTAATCCGATAAAGCATCTTTGGGAATACCACAGCAGACAAGTGTTTGCTTCAAGTCTTCCTCCGAGATCATTAAACGAGTTACAATTAAATTTGTACAATATTTGGGCGTTGCTTCCCATTCCAGTGCGTGACGACAGTATGGATATTTGATGCAGCCATTGCATAACATGTAAGGGTGGATGCAGTCCTTATTAAAAGCCATTCATTTCCTCCCCCCCTCACAAATATCTGTTATCTATCAGTGGATTTTTGCAAAAAATGTAATTACTTATTCAGTAAACCATGCTTCATAAAATTATGTAGAAAACTCAATAAATATATTTTTCAACACAAAAATCTTTCAAATTTCTCGTTTATTTGTTTTCAATACAGACACAAAAGAATGGTTGTATCTTAACTTTTCAAGGCCACTGTACATATAGGATGAAGTAATGAATCAGGCCACATTTAAAAGGTTGTTAAGAAGAAATGGAGAAATTTATTTAGGCCTAACAAGTTGGAATTAATACTAGATATGCTTGAAAGCATTTAATTGTGAATTTAAACCCCTAACAGGAAACAGTGTTGCACCAAAAAAGTTACTGTCAAAAAATGACATCTTGTAGATGACCCCATTCTGCTGCACACACTTAATACATCTCTAGCACTATGAATGAATGTAAAGTTTACTGGCGCAAGAGCCAGATGTGGTTATACTGCTCCAAACAAAATTTAACTGAAGTCTAGACGTGAAGATATTGGACAAAAAAAGAAAAAAAAAATTGGTTGACAAGAAGGAAGGTCGAAAACAGAGAAGGATCTATGGGGTTTTAAGTTTTGTTTTTATTAACGTCGCACTAGAAGCAACACGAGGGCTATTGGCGACGGACCTCGTAATTTTGAACCACGGTCAAGTGAGAGGACGACATCTGAGCTGGCACCCCCTCTCCTAACATCCACACCACGCCACGGGGGACTTTGGGCTCGACAGATTTAGCGTGCAACAACCCCGCCCACACGGTGGGTCTTTCGTGGCATCAAGGCTCGAACCTACGACTTGACGAAAACCGCCGGCCGCGACCGTGACCACTAAGGTATCGCGAAGGAAAGAAAGAGAACGCCTGCCCTCTAAAAGAATTAATTTCCACTATTTGGCTGTATCGATTTATTTGATGGGATTCGAGATTTTTTTAGAAGTGAGAGAATTCTTTCTTTAACTACATGGCAGGATCTATGGGATCTCCAGGGGGCGCGTCACACACGTTTAACAAAAAAAGTAAACTTCATGGAAAAGAAAAAGATCACCAGGGCACCTAAGGGTCTTGATGCCCGAACCTACCTAAAGAAGGCAATCCACTGATATAATTCCCAGAGGCAGGGGGCCGGCTAAACCCCCAGACGTTGGGTACCCATGGAGCAAACAGTGGGACTATTCTGTCACACCCGGGTTAATACCATCACTAATCTAAAGTTCGATAAAACTTTATTTTTCTCAATTTACTATTTTTTTAAGTTTTCAGATAATGTTATTTCAATAGTTATTGAAAGTAATGTAAAATTGCTGATGAAAATTTTCATAAGTGTGAAGATTCTTCGAGTAATGAATCAGATGACATATTATTAAAACGTAAAAAGGTTGTTTATTATCTGAGTGATGATGGAATTTCAAATACAGCCGAGAATGTAAACAGTCCTTTGCTAGTAAATAACTTTACAGAATCATTTACAATGTCTGATAGTAAAAGACAGTGTACAGCTTTGAAAACATTTACGAAAAAAACCATATAGATTAATATTGGTGATCCATAACCGAAGGTCATGGCATGAAAATGCTAATGTACTTAGTCAAAATATTACGCAATTAAAAGTTTATTTGTGTTTTAAGTATTTTCTGAATTTAAAAATATTTGTGTTGTGGATATTTTCTGAATTTAAGGATATTTGTTTTGTAAATATTTTTTTAGAAGTTGATTTGTCATACCTTTCATATGTATGTATGTGTAAACTGATTTAGGAGTAAGCATTTATACTTTTGTTTTGGTTATGGTGAAGACGTTACAGTATATTTTGATTGGTAGAATACTGATAGATCAAGTACACTTTCTTAAAAGGAAATTTATCTGTGGAAATGATGTATTTAATGTAATAATTTTGTGGAATTTTTTTTTCTTGTATAAGTCAACACGTTGTATTTGTATATGTTTGCTTTGCTTTATCTCATTTTATACATATAATGTAAATCCTTAAATGTGTAAATTTTTATAGAAATGCTTTTTACTAATGTAAAAGGCATAACGGGGTGGAGTTGTGACGTCATAGCTCGTATACTTCGTATTTTTCATTTCTTTTTGGAATGTATATTACTCTGTGCTCGATTGACATCACTACTTCCAGCTAAGCGTATATTGATTCCTCGCTCAGGCAGTCTGGTATACGATACGGCGGCATTGGCTAGAATGGTTGTCTGCAAGATGATTTCTGATGTAATTGCGCGCGTGCCAGAAAAAATTGTTAATAAAAGAATTTTAAAAATGAAATGGATGCTTCGAAATATTTGCCACTATATGCCACAATCCCCATTTTATCTTAATAACGTCTTCAAAGAGGCCTGATTCACTGCCGAATCCAGTACAGATGGAAAATTCTAAAAAAAAAAGTATCACTCAGTAAAATTCGGCTTAAACGCTATTTATAGCAATGAGATTGTGATTGTTCATTCCCGTCGAACTAAGCAGCAATATAAGGATTGTACTATTTACAATACATAAGAGACATTAACGCGTTAAAATCGTAATTGTCACCAATTGTACGGTACTTTAACTGTTGTGAATCTTACGAAATTTATTCCTTAGTACACATATACGAATTAAGAAACGCTATGATCTCATATCTAAAATAAATAAAAACCTACATTACTTTTAATGAAATTTTGCACGTACACTGCTTTTATACAAAATTAGTCAACCACAATTCGCTATGAAATCTAACGAATTTTTAAAATAGTGTATCATCAAGTAATTTAACTCTGTTATGACAACAATAACAATATTGCAGATGTTTTTAAGTGGAAGGAAATAAAGTAACAGAAATAAATACTTTTATTCAACCTAATAAACAAAAATAAATGTTTTAAAACAATTAAACAATATTTAACGATTTTATCACAATTTGAGTCTTATTTCCAACATACACAAAAATAAAAATATATTTGGTCACAATACTGATATTTTACATGAAAACATCCTAATTAAATAATGACATCAAAAGTATAATAGAAGCACAAATTTTTCGAACACAAATGAAGAGTGGAAGCACTTTTTTGATAACTTCAAAATCAATATTAAATAATTCTTTCTGATTAAAGAATGCAAAATGAACAATAATGCATAATTAAAGCATAAATTAACTTAGGAAATACATGTACATATAGCAATCAATATACAACCACATGGCAATATTTGTCTAATATATACAATGTAATGATCCACAAAAATTTTGAAATATAAAAATACATATTTATGATAAGATGCTCCTTTTATCATCCAGATTTTTCGAATGCGAATGACATCAAGTAACAATCGTGATTTTGTAAAAGGATAATTAGAAGATAAAAAAATTTTATGATAAAAGATAAAATTTAAAGATTAATAAAGATTTTTAAGATAAAAAACTTTTTATCATAAAAACACGTTTTTTAATATTTTTCTCTCACAAAATATATATCGAGATAAATTTTAACTTTTATACACGAGTTGAATAAATATTTTAATTGTGCTTGTATAACAAGTTATTATAAACCACAACTGTCAATACAAAGTGTTACTTAAAAAAAGTGTTTTCTAACACAGAAAATAAAAATTCTTTTGAGTTAAAGGAAATTTGCTTTAAATGATACATTAATTTTATTAAAAAAATTATTTTAATTACTCAAATTCCTTATTTATCAGTTGTTCCTTATTTATCAGACTAGATAAAAATTAATAAACAAATTATAAATTCCTTATTCATCAGTTGTGACTAGATAAAAATTAACTAACAAATTACAGTTAATAATATATTTTTTTGAGTATATTTTTAATCAATATATTTTTTTGAGCAGGTAGTTTTAAACAGTTCAACTTTGTTTAAAACTATTTCTATCAGGGTGAATAAAAACAAAACACATTTTAAAATTTCACTATTTCCACAATTACTTGCATCCAAATGCAAAGATTTTAAAAGACATTTTTCATTCATAACAGGTACACATATATCCAAGGTAGAAATAGTGTTCAAAAATTGCAAAAAATTCTTTGATATAAAAATATGCATAAAAATGTAATGTTAATATGGAAACAAAATGGTATGAGAGAAGAAAAAGAAAAGAATAAAGCTAACCATATCCAAGCCTACAGCACAATATTTATATTAAAAATACAAATATAATTATTTATAACATTTTGAATTTTCAAAATAAAATTTTATGCACTTGGTTCGATATTTCCTATGTTTACTACATCAGATGTAGTGGGATCTACATAAACTTCACGCGATCTGGCTCGACGATTCCTTGCTAATCTTATACCTTCAATACCCATTAGGCATCCCCACAGAACAACAACTATCCATTCCGTTACCTAAACAAAGGGGGGGGGGAGAGAAATATATAGTATTAAAATAAGCAAAAGAAATGCATGTAATTAAATATACAGATAAAATATAATATGTAAAACAAAAATACGAGAAGTAAAATATTTTAAATATGCGGCAATTATTAAAACAACAAATAAACCATAAAAGCAATAATAAAAATTCACACTATATGAAAAAATTGACTAAAAGGAAATCCAACATCAAAAAGGACATTCAGGTTGAGGATTGATTAACGGAGTTAATCATGTTTTAAGGTGCCAGCTTTCCTCCTAAGCAGTTGTTAGGTACACACAAATAAAAAATATCATAAGAAACGAGAAGAAAATTTATAATTTAGTAAGATAAAGGGGAAATAAATTACATTAAAGATTTAAATTAAAAAAAAAAAAACATGCCATTTTTCTGTAAGAACTGATGAAAAAAGGGAAGAATAAAAGCTTAAATGCTTTACATATTATTAAGACTATAAAGAAGAAGAAAATAATTATGAAATATATGGTACAAGCCGAATTTTAGAGCAAGATTTCTTTAAAAAAAAATAAGTTTACATATTTCTTTTAAAAAATCTGCAAACTAATTGTTATTAAATACACTAATAAAAGTAATATAATAAATTAATTAAAATGCAAATAAATAATTGAAGCAGATAAGATATTAACACCTGTAGTTTAGAATGTAAACCGTTAAATTACTACGAATTAAAACAGATAACTAATAACATGCATAACCATTTAAGTGTTATAAAACTTAAAAAATTATCAGAATTATTCAAGTATTCAATATCTAATATTCGGATAAAAGCTACAGATAACTAATCCAAATTAGCATTTAATTTTATTACATTAGCAATTATTTTAACTTCTATAAATATGAAACTGTTTCATACAATTTTAATTTCTCTGTAAAACTATACTTTTCAGTTTTTTTAAAAAACAAAATACAAGAATAAATTTTTTTTATCTATAGATATAAACTGTATAGGCTATATTACGGTATTTTATCAAAAAGTAAGACTAATTTGCATTTACATTTAGTCCCAAAAGACTATTAAGGTTTATATTTTCAGGGGATGTCTTTTTTCTTCATGTACAACAATCTATACTTTTAAAAATTCATAATTATAGATTATATACACTCGTCGTCAAAAAATAGTTGCATCCAGATGGAAGCAAGCTACCTAAATGCAAATAAACCAGAAGGAAGTTAAGTACATAACTCAAATAAGACACTGTTTCGTCACTGATAGATACGCAAATGATTAAAGTATCAGCCGCGTCGGCACTAGTGGAGTCGGCAAACACGTGACTTACCGCACAACTAAGAACCTTCTAAAAGGTTCTCCCACAGCGAGTAATTTTGATTCTAACGGTGTGTTTGGGTTAATTTATCGCTTTGAAGTTTATAATGCTTTTGAGAAGGGTCGCCTCATAAGACTGCATGAAGGTGGATGGTCATTCCATCGGATTGAGCGTTATTTCGATTTTACAGTTTTCTGTGGTAGATGAAATTGGGTACAAGGAAGTAATCGCTCACGACAAGTGGACTCGGAGAGAAGTACACGGACTACAAATAGGGAAGATCGAAGAATTGATCGGCAAGCGCGAAGTACACAAACTTCCACAATTCCAGATATTATGGGAATAGTAATGTCCTCTCTGCATCATCCTGTAAATGCCAGTACTATTAACAGACGGCTGTACGCTTCTGGATTGCTTGCATGGAGACCATTACAGAGATCGCCCTTAAAACCACAACAACGTCGCCAAAGTCAACAATAAGGCCAACGAAAGAGTAGCATGAATGGTAGAAGGTCATCTTTAGTGATGAGTTTTGTTTTTGTCTTGGTTATTATGATAACCATACCCTTATGTAGAGGCAACGCGGAAGATTTGCTGTCACGATTGAAGATTTGCTGTTACTCACCACACATACCGACAATAGGGTTTAATGGCATGGGGTACGATTTCGTACGATACCCTACCACCATTGTCATTATCAGATATACTTGGACGGCCCAAAAGTACGTTTGTGAGATCCTTCAACTGGTGGCATTCCTTTTGTGAACCCCCATCTCAGTTCTTTATTTCAACAAGACAACGCTCGTATTCATAACACTGTCATCCCAAGAGAGTGCCTAGTAGCAATAGACACTTTGTCGTGGCCAGAAGCATATTAAGACTCCACTACTAACTACCACAATATTTGCAAGATCTAAATGCAGAAGTTCAATCTGCATGGGATGAGTTGAGTCAAGACCTTATTAAGAGCGTCTACGATCCCATGTCCCGACGTGTGGCAGAAATGCATTAGAAATAATGGCGGTCCAAAATCCTACCCAGACTCAGTTTTTAATCATTTCTTGTGGGTGAGTACTAACTCACTTTCAAATATAATTTCGATCTGACTATCCCTTTTAGATGTAATTTTTTGACAATTAGTGTAATTTAGTTTAAAAGTATTTATGTCAATAATACTATAAGTTAATACTCTTTTATAATCTACCACGTTATTCAACCTACATTCTATATACCTTCATCTCATTGATTATAATCGGGATTTACTTTTGAGGGTTAGGGCTATAATATAAACAAGAATCCTAAATAATCATAATTGACTTATTTTCAGCGAAATACGGCTAACATAATACACAAAATTCATAAAAAGATCAGAATATTACCAAAAAACTTTATAAGACGTTTGTACATGCACATTTAAAAATGTAATAAAAAAATCTTACTTCAGCTACAATTGTTGACTTATAAGCATCAGCTATAATACTGCAATCAATATTTTCTTCAGTAGTATCCGATTTTTGTGAACAAGTTAAGTGAAGACCAATGGAATACACACAGGCACAAATAAACGTCAAGACAACCGAGAAGGAATTTATAAGAAGCCAGGGCATAACCCACATAGTTCTCCTATATGAGAAAAAAGAAGCAAACATAGTTGGAAAATGTTTTAAAAAAACTATTTCTGCATCTGGGATATTTTAATTTTCATTTCCTATAAACAATTAATCCAGTCATATTCTAAATGTTTTCAAAAATATAAATTACTCCGAAAAACCCATTTTATTACAGAACTTCGAGCAGAAATGAAGAGAGGTTTCTCTACCAGAATTTTAATTATAGCACTTGCAGTTTAAAAAATCTGCCGCCAAATTCCGGATAGATTTATTATAGTTAACTACACCTATCTATAATGAATCTCATTTTTTATATATCAATTACATCCCAAACTTAAATGTTGCTTCTTAGAAGGGCTTGATTTGAGTTGGGAAAAAAGCAGTAGGCAATGTCACACGAACAGAAAAGTTACCATTATGAGAGCATGGTGTGGCTTAAAAGTTTTGACTGACGCTACCGAATCGTGAATGAAGCGCCATATGTGTACAAAAAGCGGAAACATAAAATCCAAAATCTCCTGAATACGGTTGACATGTTTCATCAATTTGTGTGCACTGTGTTGTTGGAAATAAATTATTTGGATACCGCAAGGAGGCGCCTTGTCTCGAGTAAGTGAGAGCGCACGGGTTCATGGATAATATTTCAGAGTACATTTGGATTTTGGCCGTGTAAGGCGGGTTATTTCCCTTTTTGATGTAATTTCTCCTGACCGCAAAGGCGGGTTAAGTTAAAATATGGGATGTTTGGAAGCCTTGTATAATTTGTAAATAGCAATTATTTGTTTATGTGTAATTGGCGCGTAGAAACTAAATAAATGTGTTTAACAAAAAATTGCTCTCTCTATTTTTCTCGTAGGATTATTGTTCTCGAATATACTGGGTTTTCATCAAGATCCGTTTTGAGTTAGTTGCAATGGAGTCATACTTAGATCAGAGGTGTGCGATCAAGTATGTTTACGGTGATTATTGTCAGGATCGAATGTGCTATGGTTTGGAAAATTTCGAGAATCGATATTTTTATAGGAATCATAAGTTTTAATATGCTCAATGCTTCTAATAAAGTTGATAATAAAAGAAAAAAATAGAGGAAGAAATATCATTAGAAAATGTATGACATGAATGTTATTAAAGAAAACATTTATGCTTTAAATAATAAATTTGAAAAGAACTTCCATATTAAAAGTCTTAAATACTTTCTTTTTGGTATGATTAAAAGAGAAATTAAAACATTAAAGGATTTTATTTTACTGAAAATAAAATAGATAGCACTTGCTTACATAGTGTAAAGGATATCAGAAAATTCTTAGTTCATGAATATAAAATTGGTGTGATAGTAATAATGATAATCAAAAATAAAATGTAGTATTAGCTTTATGAACAATTCCCCCGATAAAATAAATTTTAACATTCTTAATAAGCATACAAATTAATTCTTAGTAATAATGTTAAAATTAAAAAGCTTTTAAGTTTAATAAAAGCATAGGACGTCTGATATATAACTATAATATCTGTTAAGATTTATAGAGCAAAAATGAATGTAATTGTAAGGATTATAAAGAATATATAAATGAAGAGTACCAACATGTGATTAGAGGTAATCAAAATATTGTTAAGAATAAAAATTTTGAGAGATTGAGAATGAAGGTACAAGTTTCAGACTTATAATTTCTAAGAATAATAATTATATTAATAAAAAAATTAATGAAGGCATTAATAATTTTTAAACTAATTTGGCTATTAAATATAATTTACCTATCGAAGCTTTTAAAGAATATAAATATTGTATTACTGAAGAGATTAAATATTTGAATTTCAAAACAAAAGAAAGCATTAAGTTCTAAAAAAACCTACAGGACGAGTTCATTATTTCTTATATTGATAAGATCCAAGGTAACTATGCTATTATTAGCTAAAACTTTATGCTACTATTAATAATAAATATCTTGTTAATAATAATACCTTTATTAAAAGTTACTGATAGTGATAGAGAAATTACGAATAAAATTGAAGCTTTATATAATAAAATAGATTATATTATGAATATTGTAAAATTTCCTCACATCTTTTTTAACCCTCAAATTTCATAAAGTACCTATTAAATTTAGAACTCTAATAATTGGTTTCAATACTTACAATTACTAAAGAAAGTAAAATCTTTTACAAAATACCATAGATGATCCTTATAAGACTATTATTATTATTAAAAATAGGTATGAAATTATTAATTTTATAAAAGATAAATAGATTTACTCAATTTATAGTTAAGACTTTGAAGATTTGTTTAATTTAATAGATATAGAGGATTTGATTTTTTTTAAAGTTCTGCTTAATTCTTTACAAAAAGATTAAAAATTAATAGTTCTGTATCTTATGAGAAATTTACATTTCTTATTTTTCCTGTTGTAAAAGAAAATTACATTTTTATACTGATAAATATAAATAAATTAAAGGAATACCACAGGGTGGTGCAGCTAGTAAGTCTTGCCAATACTTACTTACCATTTTTTTTATAAAATTTTTTTTTAGACAACAATAAATTCAGTTTTAAATACGTAGATGAGCTTATAACTTTTCAAAATAAATTAAATCCAGATTTTAAGCCGGATTTGTCCTTATTAAAATGTGATTCAAATATAAATTCTCATGAAACAGATTTAGATATTAACTTTAAAGTTGCAGATAATAGGATAATTATTAAGGAGATAATTATCCCCCCATTAATAGCTCTTTTTCTTTTGATAGCAATTTTAGCTTACATGTTTATAGAGATAGATTATATTCTGCGGAATATTAAATTAGTTAACGCGTCTTTAAATTTTTTTTTAAAAAACATATTTAAAATATAAAAAAGATTAATTTTTAAAATTATAAAGTAGAATAATTTCCTTTTTTTTGTATTTAATTTCTATTCAGTTTTATTTTTAATTTCGTTTTTAGATATTTTTATATATGTTTTTTTTTTGTTTTTCCTTTCTTAATTATAATTCATAGAAGGAGATACTATCGTTATGTTTATAATTTCAGAACTTGGCGGCAAGAGCAAGTCTTGGAATAAAATGAAGTAATTAACGTTGTTTAGAGATTAATTAGTTTTATTTCTTAACTTTAATTACCATATATTCCCTCGTATAACGCGCGCCTATAATTTCAAGCTATATCTCTAATATTTATGTATGTTCTATGTTTAACGCACACCCTTTTGTTTACGAAAAAACTTTAAAAGATAAAAGAATCGCACATGTACATTTCAAGTTATTCATTCGAAATATTTTCCTAGGTTTTGCGAACAATGGTATACTGAATTGACGAGCGATAAGGAGAACAATATGTGTGTATGTGTGTGGGGGGGTAATGCTTAAGGGAGGAAATAATTCAGCAAACAAAGTGGATTTATAATTAATGCAGATGTGCAAAAGAACGGTATCCTAAATTTTTCGAGGAAAAAGAGACACAATTTGGGGTAAGAACAAGCACTTCCGACCCGAATGAATTAGCAGAATTGGGACTCAGATTTTTTCTTTTTCTCCAATCATTTGAAATCGATGGCTTTAGTAGTGAGTCAGTGAGTGAATGTGAAGATTATTGGCGCAAGAGCCAGATGTGGTTATGATGCGCCAAACAAGATTTAAATGTGGTCTAGACGTGAAGTAGAAAAAAAAAAAAGGTTGAAAAGAAGGAGGGTCGAAAATAGAGAAGGATCGCTAAGGTAACCAGGGGTTCGTCACCCGTGTTTACCAATGACAGTCAAACCCATAGGAAAGAAAAGGATCACTAGGGTGCATCAGAGTCATAATGTCCGAGCTTACCTTAAGAAGGCAAGTTCCTGAGGTCTCCTGATATAATCCTCAGGGGCAAAGTAACCTGGCTATACCCCCCAGACGCTGGGTACCCATTTTAGTCGCCTCTTACGACATGCATGAGCTACAATGGGATGGCTTTAGTAAACCGCATTTGCATTAGTCGAAATACAGTTGATATAGTGTTCCTTTCAGTAGTAAATATGTGTCCTTGTGACGTTGGGCTATTCGCGATTTTCTCTTCACTAATCTTGGGGACTTTAATTGAGATTGTTTATTTCATGCAATCAATTTCTTCCCAACCAAAATGAAACGTGATTATGCAAATTAGAGGCAAGTAGAAATAAAGTGAAATGAGCTAGATATGACGGTATATAAGAAAGAGGAAGTTTAGTGGCTAGAGCCCGAGTGGGGCTAGCGCTGAGCGTATGCCTTACTAGCGATAGATGATATCAAGAGTTGTTACGGGTGATAGCGGTCGCTGAGGATTCGAGAAATCAAGACAGCCTAAAATGGTGAGATTTTGGTAAGAGAGTATTAGTTCGTTAATAATCGAATAGGCGAATCAATCCAAGGGTCAAGGAGAGCAAATATTCCTTAAACATTATATTAAAAATCGACAAATAAATAGTTGTATGAGATTTGAGTAGCGTATCCTTGAGTAGGTTATTGACTTTTAGAGTTAGTTGTATTTGATTGAGTTATCGTGAGATTTGAGTCGGATAGAAGAAGTGCTTCCTCACATTCTGACAAACGAAACACAGTGTTAGCTTCAAATGCACAAAGTCATTCAATTTGCGAAAGAAAACGGAAATCGTGCGGCTGAAAGGAAGTTTAGTGTATGTGAAAACCTCGTACAAGGAGTGGAAGAAAAATAAAATCGCGATAATTAATATGATGTGAAATGTACAAAAACGGTTCTCATAAACACAACAGGTCACGAAAAATTCTCACTTCACCGTATTGCTTTCCTGCTTATCGGACGATATAAAATTAAAACCCATGGTTACTTTTGAAAGAAAGATGATATCGAAATGTAATTTGCCAATTTTTTTTTCATTCATGTTTACAAGAAAGGATAGATGGATGGATGGATGAATGAATGAATGAAAACAGTTTAACATTGTGGATAAGAAATGTTTGGTAAAAATTGTCTTGGTGCTTAAAAGAACCTAGAAAGTCTTTTAGAGAGGAGATGGAGTTAGGATATTTCAGATCCCATCTAATGGATAATATGACGAAAATGATTGAAGACCGTGGAACAGACATGGCGGTTAATCCAGGCCGATTACCGCCATTAGTTCAGCTCTTAGTTGCGTGTATCGATTAACAATTCAAAGGAAATTTAAAACGACCACGGTATATGTGGATGTTACAAAATGAAAAAAGATTTACAAAAGGAGGCCAAATGCATCATGTCAGTTTTGAAATAGTGTGTGAAAAGATAATAAAAGCATAGAATGAAATTAATACTGATATAATTCAAAAGTTATTTAAAAATTGTAGTATATCTAACAATCTAGATGGAACAAAAATTGATTATTTATTTATGGATTAAAGTAACAGTGAAGCTGAAAATGAAACAAAATTCGATGATGTGTCTGAAGATAAAATGAAAGACGAATACGATGAACTTTTCATGTTATCCGATGTATGAAATTTTAAGTTCATAAGATATATGTTATTTTAAATAAATAGCATGTACATACAAGTAGAAATTTAAATATTTATGCTTATCTTTTCCTTAATTTTAAATTTATCATTTTTATATCCGGCGCTTAACGCCGAAACATGCGGTGTAATATTTATATAATTTGTACTAGAGTTAGTTATATATTTTTTATTTTTAATTTTCATTGAATTTAGATTTAAACTAGTGGTTTTCTGATAGTTCTACTTTTGTTTCCTTACTTTTGAGAGTTACCAACTTTTGTTACCTCATTTTATTATAATAGGCGGTGTTGCTAATGATTAGGAAGATTTGATCATTAAAACATGTTTAAGCAGAGTACCTCTATCCTTATCTAGAGGCAGTACTGTCCAGCTTAATTTCCCTGTAGTTCACTTCTAAAGGATTTCCTTTATTCAATTTTCTTTCCGAATTGGTTGGTTTTAATTACATCATAAAATTTACAACAAGAAAATTCAGAATTAATTTTAACATTTAGCAGATGTTTAACAGTAGATACTGAAAGTCTACCTTTTTATGCAGACTAAATGTTCCTCATAGTTGAAAAATATATGATACTTTTTTAGTACTTCAACCACAACCTGGGGAGCAGTTGACTAGTGGTCATGATCGCAGGCGGTTTACATCGAGTCGTGCGTTCGAGTCCTGATGTCACTAAATAAAATTTTCCAGAACAGTTTTTCCTCTATCGATTTTTTGAATTGATCGTTTCATTAGCCAGCATTTGAGTTAACTAAAGAGCAGTGACGTACCCAGAAATTAATTTTTGGGGACGCATATCGTCATTAACATGAAAGAAACAATTTTGTAGTTTAGAATTACCACTAGGTGAAAGTAAATAATACACTATATCAGTCATATTTCTCCTATTTAAAACTGTTCAAGCATTGATATAATTTTTTCAAGTAATAAAAATTACAAAAATGAAGATAATTTTAAAAAAAATAATAAAGATACCTAAAAATAAAATCTGCATTGGAGGGGGGGGTACATTTTCTATAAGGATGCCTCCCCCCTCCTCTCTTCGTCTACAAACGCTGACCCAGAAGCCCTCTTTCAAAGACACAGCAAATACTTCTCTATTTTTTTCTGAGGAATCGGCTTGGTTCAAATCCTTCTTTCTCTTCAGAGATGAAAAAATTTAAGCACGAGGAGAAAAAAAATTCTCATTTCAAAATTTCAAACATCCATATAATCGTATAATAAAAGAATTACCTTGAAATATTTCAATTATGAGAAAAAAATCTGGGGGGGGGGAGATGTCCCTTTGCAACCCCCTGGGTACGCCACTGCTAAAGAGAAACTCAATCATCAATAAAAAAAATAAATAAATGTTCTCACATTCTGCTAAGGACATATCCCATCCTACCAAGGTTTTATACCTTGACTATTTAACAATTTATACAGTGAGTCTTGTTACATTTAAAAAGGTTAAAAACTTACCCAATATGACTATCCCGAGAAGCAACAACAGTTCCATAACCATGATAAATAGCCATAACAACTGCATACACCGCAGCTGCGCCCGAAGAATATATGATTACAGAACATGGCAAAGCAGGTGATTCAGTAGTATCGCTTTTGCGAAAAAGATAACAAGCTTCCTTTGAAAGTGACTGCAAAGGAAAACATTCAACATGTATCACTCCAATCCTCATTATTGAATTTAAATAACTTTAAACGAAAATTCATATAAAAGTCATGACATTATTTTTATTTTTTAAAACAAAGATTTGTTTCATACTAAAATTATACATTCACAATTTCAAAGCTCATTTTATAAACATCGAAAAAATAAATTATTTCCAACTTTTAAAAACTGCTTCACTTTATTTGTACAATAAAATCCCGCTTAACGCGGGAAATACGTTCTAAAAAGTTCCAGGGCTAGACGAAACAAGAAAATATTAACACATAAATAATGGGGCTAAGTGAGAAACGGAATAGAGAAAAAAGAAAATTTCTCAGTTTTTTTGGTTCATTTTGTAATATTCATTGTTAAATAATTTTTACAGCATTAATTAAAATTTTATTTATTGCTAAAATTGATTTTTATTCATAAAACATTTATGAAAATCAAAAAAGTTAGAGTAAATAAGTTATGTTTGCGCTGAGAAAGATTTTTCTTCATTTGAAATTTCTTTTTATGAGAAGAAATCATATAACGTCTCGTTTGGCTTTTTGTTTCGTTCAGCAAGTAGTTGTCGATAGTAACACATTGCATAAACGACACTTTGTCTTGCCTTTGAACTTCTATCAAAATTCAAACCATTTTGAATAAACTGACCCCGAATTTCGGTTCTAATGGTTAAACTTTTTTTAGAAAATCTGTTGAAAGTTCAATTTGCTCCTCATCTTCAGAAACTTATTTTATCATTTTCCTGCACTTGTTGTTCTACAAATTCATTGAGATTATCGTTGGAAAAACTTTCATCAATTATAACTTGCAATAATTTTTCAATATATATTATCCAATCCTATTTCACTAGATAACTTGAATATTTCGTCAACAACAACAATCTTGTGTCAACACCCTTGCTTAGCTCCCTGACGCACATTCTTCATACTCCTTTCACACATTTTTCGATCACTTCATTCCAAGAAAGATTGATGTTGTCAACGGCATCCATGATATAACAGCGACAACTACACTAGCAGTTAAAATGCCTTAATAACTAGTCCTAAAGAGACGTCTCCTTTAGCTTAGCTGATAAAGACGAAGCAAAAATGCGACCGGTCAACTTTTGTCCTGACCCACTGGTCAAAGTTTCGAACAGCTGCCGATATCCAAAAGTCACCAACCGCTCTCTCCCTCCACGGGGTGAAAATCACTCAACGCCGAAGTGGTAACCCAAAACTTGAACACCAGATGGCAGCACAACCTAGAACTACTGGTTGCATATGCACCCGACACAAAAACACTTACCTCTATGTGTCTTAGGGGATAATAGTCATTGTTGCTTCATATTCCACAAAACAACCAATCATCTGTATGTTTTAAGACTACTACATATAAATCCCAACTAGTGATATTCCGGCTAGAGCGCACATGAAGACGAGATTCACCACTCAACTAGAGACAGCCGATGACGTCAAATGGAAATTGTCCCAGGCAAAAATTAATTCTACAGGGAGGGGATGTATATCAATTGCAGTAATGACTGAAAAAAATACCTTCTTTTCAAATTCAGAATGTTGCTCCCTCATATCGTCACATTATACTGGAGGGGGAGTATGCAGAGGCTCTCTTCAACTTCGCCAGAAGTAAAAAAGTTTTAATAACTCACCTGAAAGAGATGTCTCCTTTAAACCAGTTGGTAGAGGCGCAACAAAAATGCGACAGGTCGACTTTTCTTCGGACTCACTGGTTCAGGGTTCGATATGGCGCTGGTACCCCGAGGTCACTAACTCCTTCTCCCTCCAAGGGGTCAAACATCGAAATATTATAGTTTCTCCTAATATTTCTTTTAACATTTATCTTCTACATTGGTTTATCAATCAATTGTCTGAATGTCCGTCACAGATAAGCTTTCAAATTTGATATTACGCCTTGATCCATTGATTGGATCAATGAAGTTGAATTGGCTGCATGAGAACTACTTCTAATGGGATGCATGCTGTTAGTCGGACAAATGCGAAGGATGGCTGGGAGGATTATCAATCAAAAGTAAAGCTTTTAGTTCAAGTTTTTTTTTTTTTTTTTTTTTTAATTCACAGTAGCGTTTAACAGACGGGCGAAAATGTTAGATTAATCAAACTGGAAAATTTTCATGGTGATCCAAGATTTTTTATTGGATTCCTTCGATTCCGGGAATCGCATACAACAGTGTCATACTGAAACAGCGTTGAGGGGGTCTTAATTGTATTTTATTCTTTCACAGATATTTATTGTTTTGAAGTAGAGTAACTTATATGACAAAAAATATAAATCAACCAATTTCATGAGCTCCACTTTCTTTTTACAGCACACTGAAAACGACACACCATTGTTTTATTTATTTTATGGGAGTGGTAAAAACTGCTAGTGAATTTTTTTTTATTATCATAATCAGAAATAAGGTTTAATTTTGTCACGTTTGATAAAATCAGGAAAGCGTTTTATGGATCAGTAACCATTCATTTCACATCAAAAACAAATTTTAAGATTAGACGATACTCAAATACAACGAGTGATTATTAGAAATAAAGAATCTATTTCTGTAATACAACCTCAATTTGAATGTTTGGAGGCTGTGAGTGAATGTAAAGTTTATTGGCGCAAGAGCCAGATATGGCTATGCAGCGCCAAACAAGAATTAACTGTGGTCTCGACGTGAAAAAATTGGAAAAAAAAGACAAAAATTGATTGACAAGGAGCGAAGGATAGCTAGGGTAACCCGAGGGTGCGTCACCCCTGCTTACCAAAGACAGTAAACCTCATAGGAAAGAAAAAGATCACTAGGGTGCATTGGGGTCATGATGCCCGTACTTACCAGAAGAAGGCAAGTCCCTGAGGTCCCTGATATAATCTCCAGGGGCAAGGTGCCTGGCTATACCCCCCAGAAGCTGGGCGCCCATTTTAATCGCCTCTTACGACATGCATGAGCTACAGTGGGACTATTCTGTCATTCCCGGTCACCACACGGGTCGAATGTTTGGAGACAATTTCTTTTAAAAGTTCCTCCCGAAGAAAAATTTCTGCAACTAACTGGAAGATTATTATGTGGTGGCGGAGGGAGGGGACAAAAGAAATCCCAAGTGATGTGCATCTAAATAGACACAAGAGTTTCATTGATTTTTTTTGTCAAGTTTATTCTGAAAACTTGACAAAGGCTTAGAAAATTCGCTTAATGAAAATCGATGCATAAGACATATACGTGCATACATAAAATAACTAGAAAATTATCAGAATTTTCTTTAATTTACAAAACGAAGTATTCATAACATAAGAAATATTAATTTGAAATTCAGTTAATTGTTGAAAGGACTTTCAACCAATTAACTAAAATGGAAAAGTTATTGAGCAGAGACAAGTAAAGATAACGCGAAAAAGAACATAGTAGCTATAATAAATAAAAATGCAGCTGGTTGGTTGGATTTATTAAAGTTGCACTAGAAGCAACACGAGGGCTATTGATGACGGAGCTCGTAATTTTGAGCCTCGGTCAAATGACGAAAATGCAGATGATTTGTTATCGTATGATTACCTTGATATATTTCACAGAGAAATAAAAATATATCAAAAATCCAAACTCAGTACAAGTAAATAAAAAGTTGACTTGGTTCAAGTATTCAAGACACTTTACAATTATATTGTAAAGTGTCTTGTAACAAGATAAAAGAAACTTTAATTTCTACATCACAGGTCATAGGATTGTTTGTAACACTTATAGTTCTGTAACATCATATCAAGTCATGTAAATTAATAAGTGCATGCTGTTTATTGTTATTATATGTCATCAAACATCTCTCAATGACTCCAGCTTTAGCTTAGCTAGTCTTGTGCTTGAATTCAAAAGTTAAAATTCTTCATTTTTATGTAATTGATAGCAACGCAAATTGTAATTTAAATAATATATATTTGGTGTAGTTTTGATGTGGTGGTGGTGAAGTTTTATGGCACAAGAGTCAAATGTGGCCATGCTGCGCCAAACAAGATGTAACTGTGATCTAAACGTTTCAATGAGTAATTGATAGAATTAGTAATGGTGCAAAAGCCAGATGTGGCCATGCGGAGCCAAACAAAGTGAGTCAGTGAGTATAAAGCTAGTAAGATGGTAAAACTGTGATCTAGACGTGTGAAATAGAAAAAAAAGTAAAGTTTTGGTTGACAATAAAGAGGGTCGAAGACAGAGAAGGATCGCTAGGGTATTCAAGGGGTGCGTCACCCATGTTTACCAAAGACAGTGAACTCCATGGTAAAGAAAAAGATCACTATGATGCCTCAGGGTCATGATGCCCGTACCTATCTAAAGAAGGAATAACCCCGAGGTCCCCTGATATAATTAATCCCCAGGAGCAGGGTGCCCGGCTATACCCCCAGACGCTGGGTACCCATTTTAGTCGCCTCTTACGACAGAAATGAGCTACAGTGGGTCTGTTCTTTCACACCCGGTCACCACACGGGTGGGTGCATTTTTGAAGCATGAGTAATTAGTAAATACATTATATAAGATCTCAATGTAAATGAGTTATGGAAAAATGCACAGATATTTGCCTAAAACCAGTCAAGAGTCTGCTAACTAAACATTAAAGTTTCAGCACACAGAATCTTCTTCAAATTTATCAGTTTTATTTATAAGTAAATAAGTTAACAAGCTTAAATTTCAGCTTAATACTTAGTAAATTTAAATTCTAATCGATATTAATAAGACATGATAAACAATAAATTCATTTTTGACAAACTTATAATTAACAATAAAAAAAAAAAAAAAGATGCTTTATCACTATTCATCTTCATGTTAGCTAGATAGTTGTTTTTCAAAATATATACTTTAAATATTTAAAATCTAATTATCATTCTATTTTTAAAGACTTTCCTCAGTAATTAATTATCACTAGATTGTTTAATATTTATGTTAATGACAGACTAATATCGTGAAATCGTGTTAAATATTTTCATTAACAATACAGTGACTATGGCCTGCCATTTTTCAAAAATAACTTATTCCAATTCCACATTGAACATACACTTTTGAGTCATGATTCCCTATGGAGTAAATAGAAACCAGTGATAAAAATCTGCATTATTTATGCTTAAAGAAATCGCAATAGATCTAAATGAAATATCAGGACATAGAATTATCAGCACAAATGAAACCAAATATACTGATTGTTTATATATATATATATATATAATTACAAATTAATCAATTCTAAAATTTCACTTCTCATTTAATTTTTTTTTCATGCTTTACATATTCACAAATGACGATCAATACAGTTAGTATTTTCTCAGCAAAGATCACCCAACCATAAAATTTCAATCCAATTTTAATTCCTTTTATGGTCAAAGCCTGAACTATTTCACAAAATACCCTCCACTCAAAACTTATAGTAAAAGACTGAATTAGGGAGAACTGAAATAATGAAACAATCGAATCCTAAAATTAAATCTAGCTAATGTTGTTTTGCACGACTAAATGTTAGTCAATGTAGTTACCTCATATCTATGTTTGTAGGCTTCCTGATCTGATCATGAACAAATAAAAAACTTTAATAACTGACAAGGACTACATGCTTCTTCCAAAACAACATGCACATACACACATTATATATAAGTTCAAAAATGCAAATAAATATTAATACATTATAAAATACAGAGAGAATAAAAACATAAATTTTAAAAAGAAAATCCTTTAAAAATAATGAATCTAATGGAAATAGAGCTATCTAATTCTGCCATCAGAGTTAAGACAATTGACTCTGCTTAAATATGTTTTAATGCACAAATTAAATGTATGGTGTGTGCTACATACAATACACACACATACAATTGTCCCCCTTTCTCTATACATAAATTGATAATATAATTTTAAAATTTGGGAAAATATGGCTTTATGGTGCAAGAGAGAACTTATGTACCATAATAATTCATAATTAATGTTCAACACCAAGGATAATGCAATATTATAAGTACTTAAAAGCAATAATTCTTAATCAAGGTCTTATGGGAGGGTATCAAACATTAAAACTCCACAAATTGCTCATTATGCTATAAAAGAATTTTAAAGAACCAGAATTATATTTTTATTTACACAAATAAATTAATTTTATTATTTTTTAAGCATTGTACACATGAAATGTTCCTTTTTTAAACTAAGAGATTTCATAGTTTTTAACTGCACTAATCAATAAAAAGAAACTCAGGACAGGAACCTACGAATCTTTTTCTTAATACCTATTCATTCAGTAATAAAACTCAGTTATATTACTGAATGAATAGGTATTATCAATAACATTAAAAATAATTAGAATAGAATTCCAATTCTAAATTAACTTTAAAAGTGATGTAATGTACTTTGAGTTATTTTGAAAAATAAGCATTTGTAGCCTTTTTAATTTGTATGACCCTTTTCATTTTATATGAGTCGCGTTCGCGAGAAGAAGCTGCGAACTACTCAACTTGTAAAATAGAATTCAGAGTAGATTCGCCGGCGCGCTGTATTTGTAGTTAGAATTTGTGAAGATGAGCGAATAAAGTTTATTGTTATTTGTATTTCAGTGAGAATAATCCTTCTTTTGAGTTATTTTATTTGCCTAAAAACCATAGATCATATTTTACCGGTCAAAGAATCTGAGCATCAAGCATTTAAAGGAAGTTCTAAATTTAAATATTGTTCTACTAAGTGCCGATGCAAATGCAACAATATGATTCCAGGTTGTTTGTGGGCTTGTGGTAGCTGAATGATTAAGATCATGAGATAAGGGAAATGCTTAAGATCAGTCTTAAATTGGTTGTTGGTTTAGGTCTCAATGATTCAGAATGTCATGTACTGCAATGGTAGTTAACAATAAACTAGATCTCATATGGAGTATCATGGAAGATTGGTAACTTCATTTAATAGCTGAATAAATTTGGCAGAAATGACTGCTAAGAATGGACTACTATGATGTGTTATCCGGAAAGAGTCAGGCTCTAAAAAAAGGCATTATAATTTAATTAACATTAGATAAATTGGATAAAAAAAAAATAAAGGACTAGAGTAAAAAGGAACTTTTTCTCTAAACAGTAAATGGAAACAATTTCAAAGGTTTAATTGTATTTTTAAAACACACAGCGAAAGATAAAATTTGTGTACATTCTCTACTTCCAAACTTTCTAAAAATCATCATGATACTAAAAACTAAATGTAGGGTTAACTGACTTGCATGTGAAAGGAATAATCTTTCACTCTAACTTTTCCTTTAATTAATTCAACTGATGCAGTAAAACAAAACATTTTAGTTTACTTTTAAAACCAGTCCTGAATAAAATTATATATAATAATCAGCTTGTAGCTGTGTTCCACTTCTAAGTTCTGTAAGGTGTTTTTCCCAAAAGAGTTAAACATGGTAAAATTCCAATTCCAAAAGATTACAAATTTATCTTTTTTCTTTTTAAGTGTCAAGTTAAATTAGAAGGTATTGCAACACATAGTTTTTCACAATTTTTATATTTACTATTTCTTGCAACAATTTCCATTATTTTTTCTTCCTATCTTTTCTTAATAACCATTTCAAAGCTACAAAATTTTAATTAAATGACATGTCTATAATCCAATGTTTCTTTCCTTAAATTTCAGTAACAATAGTCTGTTGCTTCAGAATAGGTATGTCAAGGTCACTCATTTTCATTTCTCCCTCCATCGGTTACTATGGTAGTGACTAAGGTAGCAATGCCACTACATTTATTTTCAACACTTCAGTTGAGGTCTGAAGTCCTTTGTGTTTGGACATGCTTTATTAAATTCCTGTAGATCGCTATTCTATTCTTGTTTAGTATTCTTTTTGCTTTCTTGAATCTTTTTACTGATAATTTTTAATTTTCCTTGTATTTTTCATTTCTTGTTATGGCTAATCCTGATGTTAGAAAACAGTCTAAACTGTTAATCTTCCATGTGTACAGCTATCTGAAAGGGCTTGTTTCATCTAAGCCAAATGCTACAGTAAAAGAATTGTTTTGCAAATGCAAAATGCTACTGCAGATGCATGTAGTGTTTTACACAAAACAGTTTAAAAAATTTATGTTGAAGCTGACAGAACTACAACTTGCAATCTTGAAATCAGTGATCCAATTTTCGAGTCATCAAAGACAAAAGGGCATCGTAAGATCTGTTACAGATCTGGATTATTTTGATAATAGTATTGTTCAGTGAACTGTGCAAGAACTTTATGACTGATGGGAATATCCTACTTGCTATAACTTAAGAAAAGAAATATTAAAAAAATAGGCTTTTCTGAATGTACAAAGTCACTATGGATAATTCTGAAACAACTCAGTTTAAATACAAAAAAAAAAATGCAATGATGGGTGTAAATTTTTAATGGAAAGGAGTGACAATGTGGCTTCCCATACTAGTTTTTTAAGAAAAATGCATAATGTTAGAAGAGAGCTTTTCCCTGACCAGTAATATATATTGAGGAAACTTGGATAAATAAGAATCATTCACAAAAACACATATGGCAAAATTCTACAAGTCACATTTTTGAAAGTTCCTGTGGATAAAAGTTCTAGACTGATTGTTTGTCATGCAGGATCAAGTCATCATGATTTTATTAAATCTGCCCAACTCATGTACAAGTCAAAAAGTACAAATGATTACCACAAAGAAATGAATAAAGTTTTCAAAGAATGGTTTCTCGATTCCTTAAAAGGAATGGAAGAACCAAGTTTGATAATTATGCATAACACAAGTTATCATTCTTCGCATGTAGAAAAAAATTCCATCAAGAAAAACTAAAGAAGCTGACATTATAGAATGGCTGTAAAGAAAAAATATTTCCCACATTCCCAGCATAACTGTACCAGAACTATTATGTATTGCTAATGAACATACAGAGAAATATATAGTACATGAGCTGGATAAAATAGCTTATGAAAAGTAGCCATGAAGTAATAAGACTTCCACCCTACCATTGCCAGTACAATCCTATCGAAATTATATGGGTGCAAGTAAAAGTTGAAGTTGCTGCTTAAAACAACAACATTTAAAATTAAAGATGTCAGAAAATTACTTGAGGTAGCTCTGTGTAACGCATCTGTGCACAACTGAAAAAAAATGTGTCTAATGTGCTGAAAAATTGCAAGAAGAGGACTTTATTAAAGAATGTGTACCAGATGAGGCTATTCAAAAATTTGTTATTAATTTACAAGATGTTAGTGATAGTAATTTTAGTGAAGATGATATGGTGTAAAATGATTTTGAACAATTTTAATTATTCATATTTATTTAATAAAACAAAATTTTACTAGTGAATATTTCAAAAATATTTGAAAATGAAACCTTTAAAACATGCTTCTTTATTTCAAAATCATAATTCTTTTAAAATGAAAGTATATAAATTATATTAAAACATATCCTTATAAAATATTAATATAATACCTATGTGTATGCAAATTTATTTAATTGAAAATGTTCCAATGAGATTAGATCTGTTATATAAAAGTGTAAGAAAATTAAATGTTTTAATTACAAGTTATATACAACAATATTTTTTATTATTATATAGATTTTAAACAAATATTTTAACAATGCAGATTAAAAAAAATAAAACGATGTTCACGAAACACAAAATTTCGTTTTCATTAGAAGTCTGTTTATGAAAATAAAACGAAGAGGGAAAAAAAGTTATGTCTATTCTCATTTGTTGTTGCCATAGTTACAGACAGCAATGAAGAAAAAATCTGTGACCTTGCAGTGCCTATTCTAAAGTAACAGTCTACATAATTCTCAGCAACATTATTTTTAAAAACTCTTTTTTCATGAAATCAAGGTATGTATGAAATATATGTATGTAAATTTATGTAAGAGTAAACATATCCAAAATTAAGAATTGGTAACTTAATTTAAAAAAAAGATTATCTGGTTTCAAGCAATTTGAAAATGTGTGTTAAGAATTATTATATATGCAGTCTCAAGAGAATATTTCTCAATTCATAGAGAAAATGTTCATGAAAACATTCAAATGGAAGTAGGTGAACTCCAAAGCTATATTGAAAAGATAAATATAACGAAGTTTCTATGCCACCTTTCTAAAAAATGTTGATAGTAAATACCAAAAGTGGAAAATTAGTTGAGCGAAATCGTTACCTAACACTGAATATATGCATTTGAGCAATTTTTTATAATGAAACTCATTCAGCTAAATTTCGACCCACAGATATAAAATATTGGAAATAAATGCAATAATTCATATTGAAATATAAAACAAAAAAAGCAGTTTTAAAGTGATATGTTCATGCAGAAGAAAAGATATAAACTTGTAGAATCAAAAATGAACTTTAAAAACAATCCCCACATAAAATAAAAATTAGGTGAAATTTGTAAAGTCTGCCTCTAGTTAATCTACTCTAGTTTCAAAGAAACTGTGATTATTAATAGAAAATAAACTACTCAAGTATACATTTTATTGCAGCCAGTAACCACCTATTTCTTCAAATCTGGGATTGAGATTCTTTCAGAACATGGGAAAATGAGACAATCACAATGAACAACACATCATACAAATAGTTTTCATGACACAAAGTAATCTTATAAATCAAGGGTCATTTTGAAAATTATGTTTGATATTTATCTTAATATCTCTTATAACTTTATTAGCTCTTCAGTTAATAACAGAACTTTGTGATCATGATAAATTCCTTCCCTCTTTAGCTTCAGAACACAATAGTTTTCAACCAATCATTTTAATACAAAATAAATTTTAAAATTAATATAAGTTTTAATTTTAAAATCATGATACACAGAAATTCATTTTCTAAATTTATTGTGTGTACCAGGTTCATTTACTAAGTAACAAGCAATGTTAAATTGCTCCACCTCTCCTTCATTAAAGATTAAGAATGTCTAGTTACACATACTTGCAAACATTCATTCTGCCGCGTAAGTGATAATATATAGAAACGATAGCATGGATTCTATGATTTTAAATTGTATTACAAACTTCAATAACACATCATAACATTTCACATAACAATTTCATTGATATTCAAGGCATTAGAATATGATATTTTGTATTTAAAATTTATTCTGCTTTAAAATCAATTTTTTAAACTAAAGAATGAAAGTTCCTATAATTTTAAAAAAAATGCTGATGTTCACAAAAATAATAGGCTACAGTGCACTACCAGGGACCTGCCAAATTTGACAATACTTATCAATATCACACAATGAACACTGACAGTTAAACAATCTTTTTTTTTTTAAAAAAAAAGTCACCAAAATCGTAAACCTGCATCCCTGATTAGTAATTTTTACTAAATAATTGTTTGATTAAAAATATTAAAATAACTATCTCTTTTTTTTTAATTGAAAAAGTATTTGCAGAAGAAATACTGACAATTGCATTAACTTATGATCTTTACACAATATATACATTCTCTTAATTCTTATTAATTCGTCTATAACATACTTTTAAAATTCTTGACTTTATAAAGAATGATACTTCTACAATGATTTAGGAATAATATTTAAAGCTGAAAGAACACACATAGATGATAATTAAAATTTGAACCATAGTAATTTCCAATTCTTCAATGTCAGCTAATTATCATAAATGCAGCACCAGTAAAAAAATAATATTCAAAATTTATTTTCAATATATCCCGTACATAAACATAGAAAAAAGTTAATCAAAGTCATGCTATTTTACAAGCAACAGAAAAATTTTCCAATATTGTTGTTTCATGGGAAAATAAAATTTATTAATTTTATAATTTACGAAAATTTAAAATATAAAACAATATTCAAATATATATATATATATATAAACAAAAAATATTCAAATATCTTGAAATCTCTTCCTTAGAAAAGCAAAAAAATGCTTAAGTTATTTAAAAGAAAAAATATAACAACCTTTGCACATAAGACAAAAATATTCACTAAACTTAAGCTACATCTTAATTTATCCACAATTTTATGCTATTAAAAAGTTATTTTTACTCTAATGAACTAAAATTAAAGATTCAAAAATAATAAACTGATTACTTGTAAATATATTTTACTAAATATGTGTAAAACAAAAATAAAAAAAATCCACTTAATTAAAAAATGACTAAGAACATTCCAATGCAAGGGTAAAACATAGAATCAATTTCAAACAAATTTTACAGGAACAAAACCACACCTTAACTTCTAAATAGCAAACTTTGAAACGTTTTTCAATAAAGGCTAAAAATTTCTTTAAGAGAAATATAAATATTTTATTAAAAGAGGAGAAATGCACAAAATTTTTCATACTGCATTTTCTTTTTTACATTTCAGTCAATTTTCAAAGAATATCGTAAAACAAAATCAATGCAAAACTTGAAATTTTTTATGCATCATGTATTGAATAATTCAGTATTAATCTGCAAATATAAAGATAAAATTCAACTTTCCCGTTCATTAAATGAAAGCATTTTACTCTTTTTTTTTTACAATATTAGCCGATTTAAAAGGAATCAAAGCAAATTAAGCAAAAGTAAAATAATATTGCCCCCATACATAAGATTCGTAAAGTATATCAATGATGTAAACGCCCCCTTTCACTCAAAAAAATAAAGAAATTTTAAGTTTCGAAAACTTACCTTCGCATATGCAATAGTAGAAATAACTATTATACTACCCAAACATGCTAAACTGTATAGAATTGTAGAAAATAACAACTGACAGTGTACGATAGCCATAATTCAATATGTTCCAATCATCACTGTGACAGAGTGTTCGTAAATGACAGCATGTGTGACGATTCGTTAATAGCTTTCGAAATACCGCTCTTCCTATCATAATCAACAGATTAAGTAATGGCAAGCAATGAACTACAAAAAAAATGAAGCGTTTTCATTAAAGTGCTTTAAAAAAAAACTCAATCCATAATATAAATAATTAAATGAAATGTACAACTTTAAGAATGAGAAATTTCGGCAACAATTGAAACACATTATTACAATGTTTACAAACATCTACACTTTAAAAGGTTTCAACCAATCAGAGACTTAGAAAATACTATCATTTTTGTCTATGACTTAGTTTTAAGTAAAACTTCGAATTAAAAATTGTAATTAAATGATAGCTAAAATATGTTTATGATCACGAAATTTGTAAAAATAAAAAGGTTGGAATTTTCTTTTATTTCCTTCAACAATTTCAAGAACTTTTACTTTTTTTTTTTTTTTTAACTTTTAAGATTAAAGTTTGTTAAAGAAAGAAAAGCGTGAAACAATTAAGATTTGATTCAATATTAGAAAAGAAACGCATAGCTAAAAGAAAAATAAGAAACTTTTGTTGAAAACATTTGTTTCATTTTTTTTAAAGTTTAAAATTTTTTTGCAACCAAACCACTTTTCCATGCCCTTTATGATCATTAATAAACTGCTTTTTAATAGTTCATGAAAATCATTAATATTAATATGAAAAAAAAATTCTAATAAATATCAACATCCTTTGAAAATTTGGAAAGGGCAATAGAATTGTATTTGGGGAATAACTATGAATTCTTTCCGATTACGTTTTAAGAGCAATGAGTTTATTTTATAGCAAAATGTGACTTTTCTATAAATTCTTTTCTGATTTATGAATATCTTGAACATAAAATTAGAGATTTTGTACTTGAAATTATTAAAACAATTTTGTCCCACAAATCACTAGTTTATTATTATTATTTTTTACTGCTCATCTGTATTCAAGCTCAATTATTTTGTTTTCTAACGCTATCGGGCAACGATGTGACATAAATAATCATTCTCTAAAATATAAGCTGTGGGGTAACTCGTTGAACAATTCAGAATTGACGCAATATTTCTGCTTTATGAGCATTGTTTATTACTTCTGAATTTAATTTTTAGAGGCAATTTTATAGTGTTATTCTTTAAAACAGTTTCGATTCACAATGCAAAATTTTTTATTGTTATTGTACTGGTTCAACTGAGCTGAATGTAAGTTGAGAATGCCCGATAACGAAAAACAGTAAGTTGTTTGAATTTAGAAATTTTCTACGAATATAAATATGAATAATAGCCTTTTTTAATTTAAAAATTTTGATATATAGGGTTTGAACGTCCTGAAGAAGCGTAAAATTATATTTTCTTTGTGTACGGAAATGTCTAATTTTACTTAACATCTCTAATACGTTTTTCCGATTTACTGTTGAAGTTTTATTTTAGAAAAAAGAAAAAAAAAATAGAATTGCTTGTCATCGTTTTTCGATACTGTTGCGTAGTGTTTTCATTAAAAAGGTTTCTCTCTTTTGAAAGGCTTGGGGAGGGGGAAACCAGACAGATTGAATTACCACAAATACAAACTATGCATATTGTTTGCATTTCGCTTTGTTATAATTTGAAGGAGATATTAGAGAAATAGAAAATTGCATTTTATTGATATTTTTTAATTTTTAAAAATGTAGTTTTTTTCCTATGAACATGTGAAATAAAATATTTAGCCGTATTTCGCGAATTGATTTTAACCATCATTTATAATTTCTGATTACTTTTTTACTCATTTATGTAAAACTACTAATCTGTTCAAAATGGGAAATCAATTAAATCTGCAAAGTTATTTTCAATGGTATTTACATCATAGTGTGAATATTAGTGTATTTAAAACTACATTGTATCATATACATAGATTTTTCATGCTTCCTTGTAAAATTGCAAGTTGTCATAGTTTAATTTGTAGAAGGTTTAATATATAAATTTAATCAAATATTTCTTATTGATGATTTTAGTTGGATTATATATGTAAACCAAATTGATACAAATGTTGTATTTATTAAACATAAAATGTATAAGTAAAGCTATTAAATTTATTGCATTCTCACTTAAATTATTTCAATAATTTCAATGTTCTGATTAAATACATTAAGTATTTCAAGATTAATTTTTCTTAACATGTATTGTATCAAATATTGGCATGTATTTTAATTTTTATGCCAGTGCATTTTTGTGCTTTTCTTTTGGGATTTTTTTTTGATAAACTGTTATCAATATCATTCAAATTTTTATCTTTTATAAACTTACTTAAAATTACATATAATGTCAATTGAATTAAATATTCTCCATATGTTAATTGTTATATGTTAAAACCCTGATATATAGGTATTTATAAAGTCAAAATGAAGCTAAAGGCAACTTGTGCTTTAGTGCCTGGTTTTCTGTAAGATACAGATTAGGTTTAGATAAAATGTAAATAAAGATGGGTGGGGGGGTATATAAAATGAGATTAATGTCTTATTGATTTTGTTTGTTCCGTCATGACAGAATTTTATATAATGTAAAAGTTTCCTTTTTATTTTAATTTCTTTTAAAAGAAAAGCTATAAATTATTTTATAGAGCTATTAAGAATTTGACTAAAGGAATATTGTAGATTTTGATGCAATTTGTATTGTAAATATTTAATTGTATTTTAAAGTTACTATAAAATTTTTTAAAAATTGTTTTATATTTTTTTTTTTTTTGTTCAGATGTTTCTCTTTAGTGTTCCTCAGATTTTAATTATTTTCTTTAGGTCTGAAAATATCATTCCTAATCAATCAAAGGTTCATGGGAGCTCATCTCTTGACAAGTCAAGTGGTAGTTCAGGTCCTTCTACGCCTCATCATGATGCTGAACACAGTCAAGCTAACCCATTATTGAAAAGGGATCCCCTGTTGACTTATGGAGAACTAGTTATCTTAGGGTAAATTTAATATACTTGGAAAATCTTTTTTTTTTTAAATTAATTTTTTGATACAAGGTTAAGTTCTATGATTTAATTTTTTTTTTTTTTTTTTTTATTTTTTTTTTAAATTACTAATTTTTTTTTTTTTATTTTTTTTTTTTTTTTTTGCATTATATTCTTAAATTACCAAGATATTTCAAAATGCTTCCAACAATTCAAGAGATAAAGCATTTATTATGTATTTTTAAGTCTAATTATTTTCCCATTGTTAATTTGAAAATTGATTGCATTTTAAGGTTCTCAATATAACCAAATCTACTGAAAATTTAATTCTACAATGTTGATAAATATATTATGTGCAAGTTGTATTTTCTCAGGAGTAAAGTAATTTACTGCGTTGGAATTGGTATGAGAGATTAGAATATAAAGTAGTAATAAATATTTTATGATTAATAATTTATATTTTAATAGTTAACTTTTTCAAGAATGAGAATAAAAGGCAACTTAGTTTTATAGAAAGGCACTCAAATACAAAACATCAACATTGAATGCTTACATTATGTATAAAAATGCCTGTTTTTTCACATGCTAGGCTTGTACTTAAAAAAAAATTCCTGATTTTTTTTTTCTAAAGAAACAATAGAACTAAATGTATCTTGTCTCATTTGTTGCCTTTGAAATAAATTTCTTTATAGCAGAGTAAAATGGCTCATTTAGAGGGGAAAAACCCTATGAATTCCTGTTTAAATGGAAATACACTTGTTATACTTATGATATTTAGTTGGTGATTATTAGGTTTAATATTACCAGATGTTGGATTTATATTAATATTAGGAATTTAATCCAAATTATTTTTCATTCAGTGTCGATGAAAGCAGTGTTGAAACTTTTTTAAAAGTTCTGAAAATTTATAATTATCAAGTCATAAATTATACTGAAGAGGATTTAAGTTGGTACAATTTTATTGCTGGAAACCTAACCATTTTTTTTTTTAATCCTGCAGGAATATTTAATAGTAATTACAGAATTAATTTTAAAATTATTTCAAACTTGTATTAATTTTTTGCTTCTTCTTAATTCTGAAAATTAATACCATGTTTCTATTGGTCAAATAGATATTATAAAAATCAAATTATCAAAGTGCAATTTTCTGACTTTTATATTTAGTTCAGATTTTCGCATATAACTAGGAAAAACTGTACTTTGTCCTTGTAAAATGTTAAATGTCAAGTAGCTGTCAATAAAATGTTTTAAAATTTGGATGTCTGAAACAAGAGTTTTACTGTAAAACTAGATAAGATTAAATTTGAAATGAGTATTTTTAAAATATTTATATAAATCTTGCTATAAATGTTATATATATGTTAAACATAGTAATTATTAATGAAATCAGTTTGTAATAAAGAAATTGATGAATTTGTTAGTATCACCTTTGCCTGAATTATTTATTACAATTGATCATAAAATGCATTAGTTATATTTTTATATTACAGTACAGTTAAATTGTTCATCCTGATAAAAAAAACATTTAAAGACTGAGGTATTGTTATGCAAAAGTTGCATGTGTTCATTTTAGCTAAAAATAATGAGAAATGAAGTTTTTCTTTGATAAATAATGGATTGGTTCTTGTAATGCATTTTTAAGCTATATCGGGCCTAGGTTTTGTTCTTCAAAAGGAGGAATATAGTGAAAACTAGTTATAAGTGGAAGCTAATTATACTGTTTGTAGACTTAATGTAAGATGTTATCACTTGTGTGTTCTTCAAAGAATTTCAAATGTCCAGGTGATCTTGAGACATTCTTAAAATGTTATGAAATAATATAGGGTTGCCTCAATTTTTCTGGAAAAATGTGCGTAATTTAAAATGGAATTAATATTTGATTGCCTTGTGAATAATGCTTTTAATTTATTTTGTGATGTTACTCCAGTTCATTGAAACTGATATTCAAACATGTTAACATAATATTGAGGAAGCAAACTTTTTATTTTTATGAAATTTGATAACTTGTGTATTGTAATCGGAACTTTATTCTTTTATCGAATCCTAAATACTATTTAGGTTTCTGTATTCGAATGCATTTGAAATGTGCTTATAAAATATTTGAGTGATATATATTCAGTTAGTCAATGAATTAGTTTAACCACATTTTTACCTTTGCAGAAAACATAATTTCATACAAGAAATGTATTTTTAGATGTATTCTTATTCTTAATAAATGTTGTGATAAGATTAACATTCTGAAGATGTATTATCAGGTTGAAAAATTAAAATTGAATTCTTTTATTAATAAATTCTAAAAAGCTGTAAACTATAGGAAGTATATCCAGTCACAACAAATGTTGCAATTTATTTCTTATTCTATAATTTGATATTTAAGTTTCTATTAACTGTATTCAATCCTGTTTGCATATATCATTCATAATATAACTTGATATTAAAATATTTTTCTGTTGTTGAGCTGATTGAACAAAAAGGTCTCTTCCAAGGACTTGCCCTCAAAACTTTCTTACTAATAGCGGAGAAATGTTGCATCTCATGACATAAGTTAACATTTGTTTTCTTGGAAATCATTATTGGAATTTTTATTATCTTTCCTGAATGATATTTGAAGTCAAGTCTTTTAATTATAGCATATCCTTATTATGCTCTAAATGGATATATATATATATATATACACACATATACAAGCTCATAACTATTCAGCAGACGTGTCATAAACCCAACATTAAAATTCACGAAATTGGCAATTCCATATTTTCCTTGAAACCAGCAGTTTGAGGTTGTATGTTTGATTCTGTAACTTGTTCTTACTATGGCATGATTTTCTTGATAACATTAAATTTCCAGTTCTGTTAGAAACCTGTTGTTTTGGGTGAGTACTATATTTTACCACGTATCATGTTCAACTTTGCTGGAAATATTACTTCTGGTTTTATCAGTTGGATTTTTAGCGAGTTGAGAGTTTTCTAACAATTTAAACTAGCATTTATGATAGAATATCTTGAAAAATGATATTACTAAGTTGCATACAATTCAAATTTCTATATTAGCATTATAAGAAATCTCTTCAGTAATACAGGATTCTAACACAGAATCAATCTTTTCATTATATTCTTTGTACCATCCCAAATATTTTAGGGAGAAGTTTGATAACTGTTTCAATTAAACATGTACTCGCATTTAATTGAAACTTTATAAAGATATAATCATTGCTTTGCATCATAGGTTTAACACTTCGACTGCTTGGTTGACATAGGTTGTGTTAAATTACAGGATACCTTAAGAATGTTTACATTAATTTATTGTAGTTAATTTAAAGATTAAAAATATTTACAGTCAGATGAAGTGTATGTCTTACTTGTATTTTCTATGCAAATATGACATTTTTGGGAGCTAGTTGCATGCTAGAAAAAAGTAGGACAATGTCCTTGGACATGACTTTGTAGTCAATATTGTAGTAGATCTGTGTCCCTTCTCTTTAGAAATTTTGTGTGGAATAAATTAGCTATGCCTCTTCTTAAACCACAGGGCATAATCCTTTCTTTTGGTTGGACAGCTGAATTAATAATATTGGTTATTGAAGTACCCTAACTAAAAAAAGGCAATAGTACCTGCAAACTTTAGTATTTGGTGTAGGGTGCTTTTGGTTCCCAGGAGATTAGACTTTATAAGGTCAAGACATGACCTTTAAATTCATGAGGGAAACTGTAATGTTGCTTGACCTTTCAACAATCTATCTTTATTTAGGCTCTGGTCCAGAAGTAAGGGAGACCATTAATGAACCTGTTAAGTGTGGTCACATATACTACCCCTCCAATATCGTTGTGATATGTTATATTTGTGAAAGGGGACGTGGCATTTGTAACAAATTTGAAGGTTTGTCTTTGCTTCTGTGTTGGGTGAAAACTATGTTTCGCTAGGAGTGATGTCAGTGTATATATTGGGCATAAATACTGGTTTCTCTCTATTGATGGAGGAAGTGGAAGGTGAAGGTTTTCCATTTATGTTCACTTTATCTCCATGCTTTAAATTGTAGAATGGTGCTTGTTGCGGGCAAAGAACTGAGTAGCTTGTCACAAATGCATGTATGCACATTATTAAAAAGAGAATAAATGAGCAGATGTAGTATGTTTATTCAAATGGAGGGGAAGGGATGGATTATCTAAAGAACTTGGTGGGATATGAGAGTTGACGAAGAATTTTGAAACTCTGAAACAGACATATTCGATACATTTCAATTAATGTAGACAATAATTACATGGAGAAAACTTTAATGTAATTATTAATAGCAAAAAGTGTCATCTTGCAAGAAAGTAACTGGGAAATAAACTTACCTTTTAAGGTAAGAAGAGGCTTTCTTTGGCTTTTACACTTGATTCAGAAATGTACCGAGAAGGTTCAAATTGAGATGTTCATTGCTGTTAAAGTATAAATTGTAGAAATTTTAAGAGTCCAAAATTTGTTTGAATTATGGTAAGGAGGTTCATGAAAGTAAAATGTACTGTCCTATTTTGTAAAAATTGCAATTGTTACAATAAATTTTGATACCTTTCTTCCTGTTAGCTAAGGGTATAGGGGATTTCAAACACAATCAAAGGTATCTAGTATTTAGTTATACTGATTTTGGTCTGTAAACCTTTTGTAGAATTGTTGATATTAGATGCACTGTCCATGTGCTGGTCTATATTGTTAAATTTTTTTAATCTTTTTATAATTGTATTTTTTTGTATATTGTCAACAACTCTTGAGCTCCTATCATTCAGGCTTTGTATGTAGAGGAGAGTAAAGTTAACTTTGTATTGGTTTCAAAATCCATTTAGAGTCGACCATACTCTTGCAAAAAAAAAAAAAAAAAAAAAAAAAAAAAATTAATATCCATTCTAAATTTTCAAGAAATTTTATTCCAGGTCTAAAAATTGTATCTTGGCCGAGCGTTTTACTAATTTAAGATTTAAATTTCAAATTTAATATTAACTAAACTGCTTCTGTTGATGTCAAATTTAAATGTTCCAGTATTGCTCTGACAAATGTACATTTTCCTCCCATAAATATCAACCAACTTATAATGTAATTGAATTATCCTGACTTGAACAATAACCATATTGTTACAGAAAACTTTAATTCTAGATCTTGGTTTATAACCCTACAGGGTTATAGATGTACCAGTTGCAGATATCTTGAGGGACTTATTGACTTGTCTAATATTCTAGATCTAAGACCATCTTTGCTGTGATGAAGGCAATCCCTTTTAACTATGATTTCATTGCTTCTAAATTTACCCTTTTAAAAAATGCAATTTACTGCATCGAGTATCTCAATGACTGTTATTCTTAGCTAACAAATTGAACCTGAAAAAAACATTCTTAATTTTTAACTTAACCTGAAGAAATTGATGCATAATTTCAAAAGTTTGAACAAAATATTTTTTTCCTTGAGATACATACACACAAACACACACATAAAATATGAGTTCTCTTATGAGTGATGTTTAATCATCTGCTTTTTCTCCTTCTGAAAATACCAAGTCCTCCGACATTAAAATTCTTATGGTAGATCAATATGAATTAAAGACTCATTGTGTGCAATTTTAACATTGACAATATAAAAAAAACTTGCGAACTCTAATACAATTCTTCTTACTCAGTCTGAAGTTTTAAAATTAAAAATTGAGCTTTTTAGAAACTCCTCTTAATAAATACTAAGTGAAAAGTGTTGACACATAACAATTTGGTGTTGTCTGAAAGTTATTTTTTGTTGGAACTTTTAAGTAATGATAATCTTTGACCCCCTCCCCTGGTATTACTTCATGACCCCGAGGCACCTTAGTGATCTTTTTCTTTCCTATGGGGTTTACTGTCTTTGGTAAACGCGGGTGACGCACTCCTGGGATACCATAGTGATCCTTCTCTATTTTCGACCCTCCTTGTCAACCACTTCTTATCTTTTTTTCAACTTCACGTGTAGACCACAACTTAATCTTGTTTGGCGCAGCATAGCCATATCTGACTCTTGCGCCAATAAACTTTACATTCACCCACTCGCCCCTGGTGTTACTTTTGAAAATATAATTATTTCAAAATGTTTTGGTCTAAATAATTCAAATCTTGAATTTAGAGTTCCTAATGAACTTGTAACTTATTGAACTCTTCATAATTTTCAGTAGTTTGAAATGATGAAATGTTCCAAGTCTTGATCTTAAAGATCTATTAAAAACCTGGTAAAGAAATAATTTTAGAAAATATAACATTAGATTACTGGAGTGTGAAGATGGAACCTAACTATAGGTCAAATAAACAAGTTGAAATAAATTTTTAAAAAATTATTAAAAATATCTCAAGTCTGTTCAAAACCTCATCAACAAATGCATTAAACTTGATCTCAAGTATTCATTAAACAATTAAGGAACTCTATGTAAAATTTCAAATTTGTAAAAAAACATAATGGTAACTATTTGACTATACTCATGTTTGATAAAATAGATAACCACATATGTTTCAACTCATTAAAATCCAAAAGTTGATGTATTAATTTTGATAAAATTGAAGGGATCCTCTGAGTGCGAGATTTTCACTGTGGTACCAGGATTGGAGACAATGTTACTTTTGATTCGCATATTTTACGGAGGTGTATAATCTGTTTTTAAATGGAATAATTATGGCAGTTTTTCAGACACATATAGCATGTCATCCATAGAACTTCTGAAACCAGCACAACTAATTGTGTTATTTGGATAATATTAAATGTTTCAAAATAACTGTATTGATATTTACTGGGTTAAAGCACATCAAAACAATACAGGGTGTTTTGCAAATTCGTAGGCAAAAATTTGAGGGGTGATAAAAAACATTTAAAGAAGTAATTTTACCCTATAATCCATAGGCGGAGAGCAAGTGCTGAACTGTTAAACAACACTTTAATCGAAAGTATAAAACACACATTTTCTTGCACATCATTTGTTTCCACTGTGGATTTCGGGAGGCATGGCGACGTGCAGTAATCGGGAAATTTTGTAAGTGTCACTGCTTCTAAATTTCACATTTGTGTAATCTTGGTTATTTGGATTTAAGCTTAAGATGTAATTTAGATTTTGAATGTGCTTTATAGGGATTTAAGCCTCTTAATTTAATGCTGTGGAGGCGTTTGTCTTTATAAGTTGAATTATTTCTATTCCATTCTCTATTTTTCCTTTCTTTCATAGATGTACCTATTGTTTTCTGAAATTAATTGGTTATTTGGTTGTTAGTATTTCTTTGACTGTTCAAATATTTAATGTTATGTTTCTTTATTCCCCCCATAGTTATAATGGAAGCCTGCCTCAAGGGGAAAAAGGCCGACGCAGAAGCAAATTTGTGCTTTGTAAGCGACCGGTTTCAAATGGTGTTAAAAAATCGCAGCATTATGTTGTAAAAACACCACAGTCTAGTAAAGTATGTTAAAATTAAAAAAAAAGTATTAAAATTTTATAAACTATTTTTGAAACTTTGTTAAGTATTGAAACTTTTATAGGCAATTTTGGATAGCACTCAGCATTCGATTTCGTATACTTTGTCCAGAAATCAAGCTGTCATTGTTGAGTACATGCCTGATGACGAGACAGACATGTTTCAAGTAACATTTTATTTTTCTTTAAGCATTTTTTATTAGTTTTAATGTATTTATGAATAAAATTTATATTTTTTTTATTGCAACTTATACTGTGTAACACACTAAAATTTGTTTCTGATAATTTGCATTTCCTGATAACTTGTTCATTTCTTAAAGAGTAATTTGAAAAATTAATCCAAAATGACATCGATAGAATTTTTAAAATTTAATTTTTTTTTAAATTTTAAGATTAACTGGGATACTGGACATAATGTATTCTATTTTATTAAACTCTGATCCAATTTTTCATTTACCGATTTTTAAATTAGATTCATGATACATTTATGCTTTAAAATACATGATTTCTAGATAGCTTATCTTTTATTTATAAGTAGTTTTAATAACTATTGTAAAAAAATTTTCTTTAAAATTGTATGTACTTTTATGGACAGTTGCATTTGTTTTACAAGAAAATACTACTACTATATTAATACATGTTATGAATAGTTTTCATAAATTGTTAAATATTTCTGTAAAAATATCAACTTTAATGGGAAGTTTTAATAAAATAAATCTGTTAAACGTAGTACCTTGAACATCATTTATGTTAAATATTTGCATAGTTATAAGGAATTGAGAAGTTTATGATCTTGATATGTGCCCATTTCTAGATAATTAGATTCAAGAATGTTCTTACTCTAATTTCTTTTTGATAATGTGTCTAAATTTTATTTGGTTTAAAAAAATATAAAATTTTCAAAAAATGTTTGGTACAGCAAAGCCAGATATGGCTCTTGCGCCATAAACTCGCATTTGCTCACTTGTTCTTTTTCATACAGATAGGACGATCGTCTGAAAGCCCAATAGATTTTGTTGTAATGGATACAGTGCCTGGTGATAAAACTGAAGGAAAGGTTACTCAGAGCACTATATCTCGATTTGCATGCCGTATACTTATCCATAGAAATGCCAACTACATAGCCAGGGTATATGCTGCTGGCTTTGATTCATCCAGAAACATTTTTTTAGGTGTAAGTATTTATCGGTAATATATTGTTTTTAATGTATTGAAAAATTTAATGGTACTGAAATCATACTTGTGTCAGAATTTTCTGCGATTTTCCATAAAATGAAAAATCGGTTGATCAAATTTTTATGTTAAAGGAAAAAGCAACAAAATGGCAACAAAACGGCGAAATAGATGGATTAACCACTAATGGTATATTAATCATGCACCCACGCAATTCCTTTTGTGGTGGCATGTCGGAACCTGGAATATGGCATGAAATATCGGTTGGTGGTGGTGTGTATGCATTAAGAGAAAGTCGTTCAGCTCCTCAAAAGGGATTGAAGGTAAATATTTTAAAGTTATTTCTATCAAAATGCAAAATAATTTGTCAAGTTATTAAGCTACTTTGCTAGCTATATAGGTTTATTATAAAATTTTGCCTTGATATATTTCTAAATCAGATTAGCACTTTAAATTTATTTATCCATGTTTCATAGATAATTTTCCCTTTCAGTTAGTAGTATATATAGAGATGTTTGATGTACAAAATTAAGAACTCTATTGTCTACAAAATTTCTCCAAGTTTGTAATTTCTAATATTTATATCAATACCAGTGGCACTCTCCCCTCCCCCTCATTTTGAATGTTTACTGTTTTTATATACATTATGCTAATGTTCTTTTATGAATTTTTAAAAATATTTTCATTTTTATTAAATTTCGTTTCATGATCCTCATATCACTATATACTTTATTTATTGCTGAACTAAAGTTTCTATTCAACTCTATTTGCATGTACTGTGAAATGCTGAATGATGCCAGGACAAAAATTTAACTTTTTAAATACATTCGCTGCCACTGATACATTGGTGCATCAGAATGGCGAAACTTTGTATGTTGACTACGTCCTGGGCTGTCTGTGGTAGTCTAGTGACATGGTCGCAGACTACATTTTTTTTTTTTTTTTTTTTTTTTGTCAAGTTGTGGCTTCAAATCCTAATGCCACTAAAGACCCACTGCATAGCATGACTACATGTTAAATGTGCTCAAGGTTCAAATCTTCCCAAAAGATTGGTGTGGAAATTTGGAGAGGGAGGTTCTATATTTAGTATCATCCTTGTCACTTGACTGAGATTTTAATATTGTAAAGAACATTGCCAATAGCCCATGTGTTGCTTCTCAGTCTGACATTTAAAAACAATCGCGATATCTGGGATGTCATCCCTCAGGGGTTTCCTACTTTAGGTGAGTACAGGCTTCCTGAACCTGAGGGACACAATTGAACTTTCTCTCCCATGAGATTTACTGTCTATGGTAAACATGGGTGATGTATACCCTAGTGATCCGTCTCTATTTTCAACCCCCCTTGTCATTACATTTTGCCTTTTCTTTGACGACATCAGATTCTTTACCTTTTCCATATCATTTACTAGTTACAATTTGCTCATATTTGCTTCATTGCATTTTTACTTTATTCCATCTTTGTTGGTATCTATTTGTTTTGTTTTCTAATTTTTCTTTTTTCTGCTGGCTTGCTTACCTGCATATTTGCCTTGTGCGACATCCGATAAAGAGGAAATTGTGATCCTGGGGATACCTTTTGCCCATGTTTTACTGTAGAGGGTGACGGGATTGAGCCAGCTTCTGCCATTTGGCTGGTGGTAAATCTCTTTGTCATTTCATCTACAAAGAGACACTGCTGTAAGGTTAGTGCTGCAGATAAGCAGTGCATCAGGTTTCCTGGTGCATCCTCGCTCTGATGCTGCAGTGCTGTATCCTGGGTGACCTCCAGGTAAGTACCGTGCCCGACGTATGTCGGTTGACTGGCAACTGCCTCCTTTGTTGGACTTCGTGGTCAGTGGAGGCTCTCCAGGATGAAGACCTTTCTTCTATGGATCCTACTTCTTCATGCCTGGGTAAAGACCTTATTGTACCCAAATCTTCAACTATCGATGACATTGCTACACATTTCCGTTTTCTGATCCTTTCTCTACCCAACAATGAAATGCACTCAAAATCTCTGTTTGCAGTGCAAAAAGGTTTACAAGGTATCTGTGGTGGACCCAAGTCAGTAAAAAAAATTAAAATCCGGTGACCTACTTGTCCTCTGCGATTTTTCCAGTGTCAGAGGTTCTGACATTCACAAACTGCTTACAGGGGACAATTGACGTGCTCTAGGTGTGTCTGTTTGACACTCTTCCACTGATTGCCAACTGTGTGTTAATTGTTCCCAACCTCACGCTTCTAACTCTACAATATGCCCCAAATGGCACATTTCGAAAAAAAGATTCAAGATTTAAAATTATGTATAATATTTCTTGTATAGAAGCTCTTGAATTAATAGTTTTTCAACTTTCCCTAACTTATGCACAGGCTATTAAATCTTCAATGTTCACCCAAACTGATCCAAATATTACAAAAGTCGTATGTCTGCCTCTACAATGCCATTGACATCCCAATCCATTTAATTTCCCCTGCCTACAGTTACCACATCATAGTCTGCTTAGGCAGATATTTTACCTTCAATAGTTCCTCTAAAAAACAATCCGTACCAAATGGTCCCATTCCCCATAACCTCTCCCAATTGCTCCTTCTTCCTGATGTCTCCCTTTGCAACATTTATTGGTTTTAAAACAAAAGTGAAACATGAGTAAATTGCTTATACTGCATTATTTCTAATCCAGCCATAGACAATAAACCTAAAATTGACATCAAATTAAATGCCTATAAATCCAAAAAAAAGTACCCTAACCTTGGAGATTAAGGTGATTGTATTTTATACGATGTAGATTATTCCTGGCTAATGGATGCCACGAATCAAATGGAAACAACTCGATGTAGCAAAAGAAAGCCTGAATTTCACCTTAGTTTATTATGTTGTAAGCTTTTATTTGTTTTCATTCAGGTTGTTTTAATTGCTATTTAGTCATATGTATTGGTATTGTTTTTAATTTTCACTGCATATTTCTTACACTTTTAAATTTTAACTTTACTCAGTGTTTTAAATTAATCTTTATGTATGACCTAGTTTGGCTCAGCATAGCCATGTCTCTGCACTTTCATTTGCATTCACTTAGGTAAAATTTAAAATTTGTTTGGAGGTTCATATTTTTTAACTTTCATTTTGTATTTTTTAAAATTTCATAGTTTAAAGGTTGATAAAAGTCTTGCATCACTGAGGATTATATTGTGCCAACCATTACATAAATCTTTTTAACATAGTAGCACCAGTCAATGGTAATTTGTTCTAGTATCCTATTACTTATGATTTGAATATTCTAAATACAAGCTGTGTAATTGTATATTTCTGAATGTATTCATTCAATAAGTGATTTGAAAATTGGCTATTCTAAAATTAGAAAACATATGTATGCACCATTTTTTATTTTATGAATTTGCTATTCCAGGAATAATTATGAATGATGTTCATTAGCATAAATGTTGTAGCAAAAAAATATTTTAAGTTTATTTTGCATTTTAAAATTTAAAAAATCTTTTAAATGTACTATTTTTTAATATGCAGATAGATGATGATACCAATATTCTTCAAGATGGCACTTTGATAGATCTTTGTGGAGCTACGCTTTTATGGCGGTCTGCTGAGGGCCTGAGCAAGTCCCCTGTATGTATAACTATCGTGATTTACTAAATTAAAATAAGAATCTTTCCTTATGCAGGATAATAATAGAATTACTATTGCTATGTTGTATCATTTCATATGAAGAGCATTGCTCTTAGTAATAAATCTCTTGATTATGGAAGACAGTTTCACAATCAATTTATAGTCTGTTGCTATTTGCTTTATTTTAGTTATTCTCAGTATCTGCAGATAAAATTTAAACATTTTGTTTATGTTAATCTATTGATATTCATATGTCTTGTAAAATAGCTTGACAGGAATTGATTCATTAAAAAAAAAGTTAAATATATCTCAGGCAGAAATCAACTGCTAAATAATAATATACGGTAATAGGCATTCTAAAAATTGAAAATAATCAAAATAAAAAAAATCGTAGAAATAAGTATAATGTTCATTTAGCCTACAATTAATCAAAGGCCTTGAATTAAAATTAAGAGCATTGTTAAATTTCTTCTCTACTAGAACAGATTTTGGAATTGGTCAGTAAAAATTAATATTTAAAAATATATTCGCATTTAAAATAAAAATAGATGAAATTATTGTATGAATATCAGTATAAACTATAATAAAAAGTAACTCAAACAGGCTAAATAGAATATAAAAAATAGTCATACTATGGAATTTAAAATGATTATTTCTACATTGGGAAAAGTCATTTGTGGCAATTGGCAATTCATAGACAAATACTTAATGGGCTGCTTAAAATAGAAAAATAAATTAAGATTAGAAGTATTTTGGCTTACTTTTGATGTAGCATCTGATAAACATTGTAAACTGTTGTTTCAAGCAGATGTCATCAGAGGTATGTATGCTTCAGAGCTTCATGCAAGTCAGACTGTGGTGTTATCAAACTAAATATGATGAACTTTTAAAATAAAATTTTAAGAATTCAAAGGTAAATTTCGAAAAAAAATTTGCTTCAAGTTGCATTCTACGAGCACTCGTAGACTCTTTGTACCAAATTTCATGCTCCTGTGTTTTGTAATCTTTGTGCTACTCTGGGGACAAACATGTTCTTCATTTTCAATTTGTGCATGTTCAATGAAGGTTTAATGTCTATCTTAAAGTAAATGATGTATGTAGATAGAAGAAAAATCTTAATTAGTTTATTATATTTGTGTTACATTAATTTTGTAGACAAAACACTTGTTAGAAGAAAAGATTGATGAACTTAATGCAGGTCGCCCTCAGTGTCCTGTCGGCTTAAATACACTTGTAATACCAAGGAAATCAACACACACGTTATTGTCGAGTGATAAACAACCATATGTGTACCTCATTTGTGGTCATGTCCAAGGACTCCATCATTGGGGTCAAGACAAAGAATCAAATGCTCGTACTTGTCCAATGTGCCTCAAGGTAATATTTTGAATTTTTAGGAAATCTGGTTTCAAAAGCATTTAGAAATAAAGTTATTATAAAATGATGGTTGATAATAGGAGTTTTCTAAATATTTTCATGGCTATTTTAGAAACTTAAATGTAATTAAAATTATCTGATTTTCAACTCAACCTTAGTGTCTTTAATGAATCCCCCCCCTTCCCGGATTATATAAAAATTTTCATTTGTAATTTCTTTGCATGTGACATTCTGTTTTCTAAATAGCTTCTTATTAAAGTATTATTCTTGAATAAAAAGAAACCTAAATGCATATTTATGAAATTGCTGGATTTTTCTTACTGTGATGGTAGCCATATATTATTCAAAACTCTAGTACTGTGTTTCTGAATAAGTTACAATATATATTGTACATAGGTGGTATCTTGAAACTTTCAGCTACACTGAAATAATTTTCATAATGTTTTAAAAATATGCATATCTCTAGATTAATAAATATTTTTTCATTTAACAGATTGGACCCATTGTGAAACTGACAATGGGTATTGAACCATCGTTTTATGTTGATTGTGGGCCACCAAATTTTGCCTTCAACCCGTGTGGCCATATGGCTACAGAAAAAACTGTAAAGTAAGGATTCCTTTTTAACTTTTGATATGCAAAAAATTCTGTTATTTTTGACTAGTGTACTGATTTTATCTTTTATCTTAAACAACCAATAATAAAATAGTATTACTAATTCAGAAAATTTTTGTTAATTAGGGTACAACATATTAGACTTAAAAATAGTATTCGTAGATTTGCCATGGTCATTAAAAATTTTATTGTGCATTTTGTTTATTGTAACTTATTACTTAAATTATAACTTGGATAAAAAAAAATCAGGAAAATATTTTGCTATTAAGTGTTTTGTCACTTATATAATTCATAGCTCAAGGGTGTTAGTCAAATATTTTATTTGCTTTTTAAAAACTGCTCAAAAACACTATTGAAGAAGTTGGGTTTTATGCTTGGCTTTTCAAAGAACTACATAACATTTAGGATCATGTTTTAAAATTATGCAATGCTTCCTATTCTTCAGTAATTTTTTTTTTTTTTTTTTATCATTAATGAAAAATTTTTCAATTTTGTTGATTTTTTTAAAACTCAATGGTAAAATACTTTTTATGATTTTATTGTTCACTGTTAAAGTATTTTATTTATTAATTTTTAACTTTTTAAATCTGATTGTATTTTTTGTTTCTTCATATTTTTTTGCAATTGAAATAAAGAAAAGGAAAATTTATTGTCTGTAATTCCTCTGAGTGTTATTCAAGTTGTCTAACAAAAATAAGTTGTTGGAACTAATTAAAATGAAAACTTATTTGTACATATCGTGAATTGAGAGGCATTTGCGTAAATGTGTTTTAAAATTTTTGAATGATTGCGAATTTGAGATTTTGTTTTGTAAATGTCAACATGGTTACTTTTCCGTCACTGCTTATTAATGTGTTTTATAGGCAATTTAATTTTTAGCAGAGAATGGATGAAAGTGTAATTTTTTATAAGCAGTACAACTGTTTTCTAATGTTCTTTTTCTGCTTTTTCAATACATTTTTGATGAAATATGCTTTATCATTAACAAATTTAAAATGATATGCATTTCTGTGTTCATATTGTTTGGTAATTTTTTTTTCCTGAGGAATTCATGTAAACTAGGGTCGTTAATGATGAAAATTAAAATATCTAAAATTTACTTTGTTAGAAAATATTTTTAATTGCCTTACATGTTTGTACTTTCAAGGATTCAGTCTCCAACTGAGTTTATCATATAATGATATACCAATGATATAAATTCCTATTGTTATTTTCACTTTTTTTGGGGGGTGGGTGTCTTGGGCAATGTACTTTACTATCAATTTTAATGGCTGGCATGAATTTTTTTTGTCTTGAGTAAAGTGAAAGAGTAAGGTAAAATATTTGTTTTTCTTTTATTTATTTTATAAACATTTAAAAAATATTTGCTTTTTGAATTATATTAAATCAATTGGGTCATTTTTTTTTCTGGAGTCTTTTTTCAACACAAACACTGAAATATCCTTTTGAACTTGGAAAGTTGTCTCTTGGAATACATTGTAAGCGTTTTCATACTAATCTATAAATGTAATTTTAGCTTTGTTTGCTTTTTAAAGAATTTGGTGAATGTAGCTGTTTATGAACATTTGTTTTGATTAAAAAATATGTTGTAATATTTTTCTTGTTTTATGATTTCTATAATTAAAACTTTAACTTTTTAAAAAGTTAACTACATATTGGTATTTCGGTTTTTTTTAATTTATTTTTACAATATTTGTTTCAGATATTGGGCGTCTGTTCCAATCCCTCATGGCACAAACGGGTTTCATGCAGCCTGTCCATTTTGTGCGACTCCTTTATGTGGGAGTCCAGGTTATGCTAGGCTCATATTCCAAGATCATGTAGATTGAAGGAATTTTCCTCTGCATATATCTGTAATTTTGTTTTTCTGTGATGCTCTTATGAACTGATTCTAGTACCTGAGTTAAGGAGTGTGGCTACACGCTATTATCTTAATCTCAGAAACAACTAGTGGACTCATCCACACATGAAAAGATCACTTGATAAATGGACTTTATTTTGTACTAACTTGTATTGAGAATGTATTACCAAATGTACATTCTGCTTCATGCCAGTAACAATCACTGTCATTATGAAATATTTTCTTTGCTACCGGAGCTACTGTTTATAATCAGTAATTGCTTTAGAATTTTGATGTTTAGTTGCATGATAAAATATTTTGTTTTGTTCAAATTAGAAAAGGCAAAATATTTTTAAAATTGGATCTGATTGTTTAGATTTAGTAGTCATTTATGAAGTTCCTTTTATTTAAGAGATAATTTGTATGTAAATAAGTTTCATTTGTCTGTTCTTTCTTAAAAATAACTTAAATCTTCCTCTTATTTTAGGCAAGGGAAATGTGATTTTTTTTTAAGACTTATAGTCATGTTTTATATTAGAAGCTGTAGCTTTCCAAAGAAATGTAACTTGTATGCTAAGTTTGAAATTTAGGTGTCATATTGAGAGTGTATTTTAGTAATATATCATTGTGTAAATCAGTGCTTATTGGTGATGTTTCAATTTTATTGTTATTGCTTGTTCTGTACATAAATATTTTGCCATTTCAACCCATTCAATGGTCCACATTTTGCTTTTAGTTTTCTTTCGATATTTGTTCTTTTCCAAACAAAACACAAATGCTGGAGCACTGATGTATTGTATGTTAAATGAATTATAGCTCTATGCAAGCCCAATTTTTATTTAATTTACTGTCCAAAGAATGGGTTGAAGTCTCCAAATCGGGTTCCAAACTAAAACTAATTATCAGGTTAGATACAATGTATTATATTTTTATATATTCATGATTACTATTTATCATTATTGTAAAGAACAGAAAAATTGCATAATGTATTTTAAAGTGCATGCTTCAGCTTCTATTGAAAATATCAAACAAAACTTTTATCATAGGTGTATATTTTTAAAAAATTCGATTTTATGAAATAAAATTAAAAATGCAAATACTTGTTTCTATTTTTATTATCACTAATTATCCAACATTTCTCTGTTTAAGAGTCTTCATTGATGAATGGATTACTTTTTTTACATGCCTAATTAAATAAAATTTAACACTGAATAAATTTCTCAATCTTTAAAATAAACACAAGTTTCATTTTATGTTGCTTATATTATATTTATCTTTTTCTAATTGTTTCAGCTTTTATCAAAATAATACTATTCATAAGGTATTTTAACCTTTTTAAAATATACTTACAAATTTTTTACAAATATTTCAAATATAATTAAAGAATATGAAAATTCAAATAATTTTAAATTAAGGAGAAATTAGAATTTCTGCATTAAAATCCTTAATCTATCAGTATTTCATTTATCTATTTGATGATATTCCATTAGTGCACAAAAACTTAAGATTGATCATTATATTGCAAAATGGAGGAAAATTTTCAATAAATTTTAGGGTTGAACTTGGGTAAGATCTATTTGTAATGATATATAAAATTTTGTCCATTCATAATGAAAGTTTAAAAAAATTAACTTGTCCCTTTCAAGTGCTGTATACTTTTGAAACTTAATATTAATTTTGGTAATTTTTTTTTTACTTAATGGAAATGAGGGTTTGTATGGGTAATGACCATAAAATATACTCTATGCTGTTCTTTGTGTACTTTTGTTATCCAATTCTGTACATCAAATCTATGTTTTTCCTGAAGAAATATCTAATGATTTTAAAGAGAGAATCACTTTATCCAGTTAATTTTTACCATAAGAACGCCATCAAAACCAACAAATATTGTAGATGAGACATTTTTGATAAACTGACAATTCTATTAGTATCAATATGCATGAATATTCTGATCTCAAAATGTATTCGCTCCTTTATTATTTACAAATAAATGCTATATATATATGATAAGGATATTTTCAAAATTGCTCATATGAAGCTTATTTCAATCATGCGAGTAATTTTTTTCATTCTGCTATTCATATTTTAGAAATTCAAGCAGGTAGTGTTAAGGAGTGGTAAAATCTTATTTTTAGCTATTATGGGAATCTGATCTTAAATTTAATGATCCAGTTTTGATGTGTAGAAAATTTTATTTCTTGTATATTGTAGAATTGATAAATATTGTGGCTGTACTTAGCTTATCCATGCTGTTGATTTTTTTTTTTTAAAGCCTCATCTAATTGATTCATTAATAAATTGTATCTTTCTTATTTTGGGATGAGGGGAATATTGATAAATTTTCATAGCTTTTTTGATTGTGAATGGTCCTTTTTAAAATATTTTCTCTTCTAGTATAAAGGAAACTATTGTGCTAAAATAAGATTTTCAAACTCTGCATATCCATTATTTTCAGCCCACTCTTTGTAAAAAAGATTTGGTCATGGTTGCAAGCTTATGGCTGGCATTGTTTCTATAGAGTTCTGTTGCCACTAAAGACCGTTGTGTAGTGGAGCTCATGCATGATCTGTACCTAAACTGAAAGGTTTTAAATATCTATTTTTAAGCATTTACTTGAATTTTTGAATCTTATAATTGATACACCCAACAATTTTCTTAGAGTTTTTGCGAGTATGCAATTTAAAATTCAATTCATTCCCTCTTATGTCCGATTATTTAGAAGAATGAAAAGTTAATAAATTTGTTGATTCATTGTACCAACTTTTAAATTTCATCGAACATGGATATTTATTAATTGAGGATGGATTGGAAATTATAGAAATTACTTGGTTTACTACATCATTTTTTACTGAAAATTTAATGTGATCTTGTTATTAAAAATCAATTTCTTACACTTCTGTAAACAGAGCAAAGACTTAAGTTATATGTTGTCTGACAGTAGTATCCATTCACTGTAACGAAACTGATCAAATTTTGAGTTGTGTAAAAAAAAAAAATTGAATGCAAATATGCTTAATTTACATTTTTCATACACAAAGATTTTAATTGATCAAAAAAAATTTTGTTATAATTTGATTTAATGAAACTTGTTTCTCTTGCAAATATTTAGTGCAGATTTGGCTCTTGTGTCAATAAACCCTAATGTCACTCACTCAAACATAAAGTAAATAATGTAACTTACATGCACAAGGCACTTGGTACCTGTAACATAAAAAGTCATGTATGTTTTCATTCATTACTCATATTTCTGAACACAATTCTTCACTTCTATATAAAAATGGGGAGTTCTGTGAATACTAAGTTTTTCATGCAGTTTGTTTTTATTAAAATTGGTGAGTTATGTTTCATAGTCAATCTTAACTCTTCGTGGTCTCCCCAAATTTTATGGTTATGAAATATAAGAGAAGTTAATAAATGTTAGGGAGCAAAGTTATTAAAATCTGAAGCTTAATGTATTTAGTTTTTCTCACTTTATGTGGGTGCTTAGTATATGTTTAAAAATATTTCAAACAGGATTTATTTGTGAAGATGAACACTAAATATTTTCAGAATAAAATTTTTTACAAATTTCAAGGATGAGGAGCCACTTTTGTTGATAGTTGAAAGGGGATTTTGAGCAAAGAAAACTTGGACCAATTTTCCTAGAAAATGGGGAGGGGATGAGATAAATGGTTATCATTTACAGTTTTGGAAGAATGCTATTGGATTATTTGGTGGTCTTAGAGGATTCTAAAAGCTTATTCCAGTGACATTCTTCCAAAATATACTTTTGATGTCTTTGCAGCTTGACATCATGCAGAGGTAAATATATATATTACGTGTGCATGATGCAGGACATTTTCTAACAGCCATCTGAACTAAAAAAAGTAAAGGTCAGCTGATGTTCTTTTCTGATTCTTAGGTAATTGGTGATTTTTTTTTTTTTTTAGTAAGTATTAACTATTTTTCTTTACAATCGTGACATTCACAAAAATTCAAGTTCTGATTATGAATTTTCCCCTCTTTACAAATTGATGTTTAATGTATAAATTTTAATATTCTTCTAAATTAATTTTTAAATTTCCAGAAATTGATTGTTAAACACTTCCACTTAGAAATATATTTTTTGTAATTATCATTACTTTTATTTTTTTCCTCCCAAATTATATTCTGCCCTTGATCATGCAATCCACAAATATTCGCCTAATTCTAGGCTCTTTTTAGGAAATATGTATTAGTTTGTTGCACTCCCCTGGGCTATTCATCACATTGTCATTTAATATATAGAACTTAAAATTGTTGATGTGCATATTTAAGTGTTGTATTTGATAATATATATTTTTAAGTCGCACACTCATTAGTGATTGATATTTCATCATAAATGAGGGGCCGCGGTAGCCTAGTGGTCAAGGTCGTGGACTAGCGGCCGGCGGTTTTCGTTCAGTCGCGGGTTCGATCCTTGGCCGCCAAAGACCCGCCGTGTAGCCGGGGCTGATGCACGTTAAATCTGTTCGGGGCCCAAAGTCCTCCCGTTAGTGTGGTGTGGATGTTAGGAGAGGGGGGTGCCAGCTCAGGTGTCGTCCTCGTCACTTGATCGTGGTTCAAAATTACGAGGTCCGTCGCCAATAGCCCTCGTGTTGCTTCTAGTGCGACGTTAATATAAAACTAAACTAAACTTCATCATAAATGATGCCTAGCACATATTAATTCTCTAAATTTCAATTATTTCATTTGCCTCAAAAAGTCTTGGTTCTGTTTCTTGTTTATTCAGAATTTACATCTATCTAGAATTAAATATCATTATTAATAAAAAATGATAATTTTAGCTCGTTCATTTTATGAGAAAAGTATTTAATCATCATAATAATTGCTTTTAGTTCTCAAGATATTTACTTTCCTGGTTTTTTTTTTTTTTTTTTTTTACTGTACAAACAGTAAGATTAGCAAGTATTGTAGCTAAGAAGTTATTTATACTTGTTTAAAATTTGTTTTATGTCGAAATGGAGATGAATATACTGACTTCTGAGAAAAATTTGCTTGGAGCATAGAATGAAATTGAAAAAAGAAAAGAAAAAGAGCCTTAAATTTTATGTTTCAATGAATTGAAATTAATTTTTTCTAACAATTTTAGTTATCCGAAAAACGTGAAATCCATTTTTGAAACTGATAAATGGATTCTCTGTGATGGGCTGAAATGAGCAACCAGAAAGTATGCAATAATTAAATCCTTATCAAAGCGTCTGAGTAATCATGTAATCTGGATTTTAATTTGCAACTGTGTTTTGTATATATGTAGAATGTATAATTTTAATTTGTTATTAATATATGCGCCACACACACAGTTTCTTCTGTTACAGTTTTTCCAATTGAGTAATTTTTTAAGACGTTACACAATTTGTATAGCGCCAAGTAAATATTAATTTGTATTTTTTTTACAAATTTAATTTATACAGTATTTGTAATTTAAATGTATGTATCAGAAATTGTAGCGCATTTCTTTTGAGGCTCAGCTAGGTTTTGATTAATGGTTATTATTTCAAGAATATACTAGTTAATGTTAATTAATGTGCTTGAGTACATAAATCAAACTATCAACCCTATTTGCATTTGAATATACATTTCTAAATGACACAAATCATCACTTATAATACATGTCATGTTTGCTCTATTTGTTTTACATTGTAAGGAATTTTTGAAACGTTTTGGTAGAGAAATATTTATCATTAGATATATGAAATAGTATAAAAGAAAAACATTACTAGGACAAATGCGCTCTTTCCCCCTTTTTGCAAAGTTATATATCATTTATGCAACTTTTGAATTAAAAATATGACCATTCTTGTAATTTAATGGTATAATTAAGATCAATAAGTGTGATGTATTAGTTTGTTTTCAAGTAAGAGTTGAAATGCATTTTGTTAAAAAAATGTATATTAGCATATTTTATGAAATAATTTTATGCCTTGCTTTTAATTCTTTTCAGAATTTATGCATTTCTGTCACCTGTGTTCATGCTTCAATTAATATATATATATTTCTTATTTCAATATTTGAGTTTTCTCAAAAATGGGATGTCATTGTTTTGTTAAGTACATAATCATAGAAATTTTAAATAATTAATCCATCGTCTTTAACAGGAGAAACTAAATATTTTCAAAATTGGTATACGACAATAGAATATTTAAAATGTAAAGCATTCGTGCACCTTATGCATTGTTTAGATTTTAGTTCTGTATCTAGTATATTTTTAAATTAATAATTTATGTAGGAAAAAAATTATTTTTATTGAACATTTTTTTTTTTTTTTATTAAATCTGTTATATTTACTTCATTCAAAATTTCAAAACTATTGCTTTTTAACATTAAATTAATTTATCTATTTGTGCACTGATTTCTTACAGAAGTGGTTATTTTTAAACAAAAATGCTTAGAAATAAATTCCTTAAGTAATATATATATTGTTCCAAATTTAAAATGTAATGATTTAGTAAAAAATCAATTTTGCTAAGGTCAATCCTTTTTCAAGAATAAAAATTAATGTGCTAGTTGGAATATATTGTGCACTATTACCATTCCAAATAAATAATATTCAATGGTAAAATATGAAATATTGTGGTAAATTTGAGATATTTTCAAACTTAATTTTTTCAAAGAGAATTATTCTGACACTTCTAATTTTTAATAAAATGCAATTCCTATAGTAAAAGTTCTGTGAACGCAGATTGGTTGGTTTTATTAAATTCGCAATAGAATCAACACGAGGGTTATTGGCGACATATCTCGTAATTTTGAGCATCGGTCAAGTGACGAGGACGATACCTCATTTGGCGTCACCTTTCCTAACTTCCACACCACGCCTACTGGATGACTTCGAGCCTAGACAGATTGAATGTGCATCAGTCCCGGCGACACTGTGGGTCCTTTGTGGCGTCAAAGCTCGAACCCACGACTCAAAGAAAACCGCTGGCCGTAAACATGACCACTAGGCTACCGCGGCCCTGTAAATGAAGATGTTTCACTATTTCGTTTACTTAACATTTAAAAAAATGTTATTGTTAAAAAGCTTGCAATTAAAAAGATGTACTTTTTTATTTGATATCTATCTTTAAAAGGTAAGGGGAGGGGGAATTAATTTTGTAGATCTGTTGCAAAATTAAGTATTTAACTCTCCAGAATTTCGAATGTTGTTTTATTATTAACTTTCATGGAATGTTTGATCCATACTTCAAGCATAAGCGTAATAGTAATGCAAAACATGTCTTTGATAGTCATTCAGTGTTGCAAATATGCAAAATTTCAGTCATTACAACAGTTGGCGCTGCTAGCACTTCACTTTGATATGTTTGTAAGGAGAGCGAGTTGTGAGAAGGGGGAGGGGAAATGAAGGTTAAATAACATATACTCTGTGGGCTACTTCCAAATTGAAAATAGAGTAAAAGAAATTCTGTGTATTCTCCGGATTATTTGTTTTCTTAGAGATATTCTGAACTGTTTAATCGAGAAATTTAGTTCTTGGAACTTTTTTATTCCGTAAAAGAACATGGAACAGTTTGTGCTCATTGCAGATTATGTATTATGCTCGATTCCATTTCGGTCTTAACAATAAGGGCTAGAACTATGCAGATTGGACAAGTAGAATTTCAGAAAGTGCTTTGTAATTTTAAAAGATTAAACATCTATTTTTATATGCTTAGTTTTTTATTAACGTCGCTTTTAGTTTTAGTTTAGTTTTTATTAACGTCGCACTAGAAGCAACACGAGGGTTATATTGGTAACGGACCTCGTAATTTAGAACCTCGGTCAAGTGACGAGGACGACACCTAAGCTGGCACCCCCTCTCCTAACTTCCACACCACGCCAACGTGAGGAATTTGGGCTCCGACAGATTTGACGTGCATCAGCGCTGGCTACATGGCGGGTCCTTAGCGATCAAGGATCGAACCCGCGACTGAACGAAAACCACCGGTCACGAATCCGAATCCATGACCACTGGGCTACCGCGGCCCCCTATTTTTATATGAATTCAGTTGTATGTGAACACATTTTATAGTTTCTTATAGAAAGAATCCTAGAAAATTTTGTCCATAGTATATATATTTATCTTTAGAGTGACATATAAATCTTGAATAATCTCAAACACATACTGCGTTCCTTAAAAAGATTCGATAATGTTTTTTACTGTTTTTCAGCAAGTTAAAGTGCCAATTACACTATCGTGGATCAAAAAGAAATCTACTACTCTTTAAAGCTGTTTTGATATAAAATGGGATCTTTTTGATGAGTTGAATGTTCAAGGCAATAATGGCAAAAACTAAAATCTGGGCAAAATTTCATAAGCATAAGTAACAAGCTTAGTCGTAAGTTCTTAGACCTGTCTGAAAAGCTTCTTCCTAAAGTATGCACATATATTTTATTCACATTTTCTATAGTACTTTAAGTGTTTCTGTATTTGGACACTTTAGACATACATCTCTTCATTTTGAAGAAATTCTAAAAGCTGCACGATGTTGCTAAATTTTCTTTATATTGCTTAAAATATTACTTACTAAAGAGATTTCTGCAAATATATCGAGTATCCTTTCAGTGTATATAATATTTATTGTATTAATTTTTCTCTTCAGTAATGTTTTCTTAATGAAAATTATTTCAAAATAGTTGATTATTTTTATTGCATTTTAAAAATGAGTTGTTTCTACTGTTGAAGTAAAAAGCATTTGTATTTTATGCTGTTGTGGTTCTTAACAAATAAATCAAAATTTCAAGTTCTAATAATGGAAGTTTTTCCAAAAAAAAAGTCAATTAGTAAATTTCCTGAAAATTGGCAATTATTATTAAAGTACATATTTAGTTATAAAACATATTAGAGTTTTTCTCATTTTTGAAGTAAGCATACTATAAATTTTAAAATGAGTGATATTAGCTATTAAATACTTTAAAAGTTTTTTTACTGCTCAATACCCAATTCTAGCAACTGTTTAATGTTACAAAAAAGAGGATCATGTTTTTTCATGGAAGTCTATAATTATGAGCCGTGAAGTTCAAATAAAGAATTTCGCTGATCAATATTGTAGCTTTTTGTAATATTCATTTTTAACCTAAAGCGTTAGATTTGTTTATCTACTGTAAGTTTGCTAACTTTTAAATAATCCGTTGTTTCTTCTGAAAATTATATATATATATATATATATACACATGTATAATCAGATTGCAATTTACGATATTAACACATTGCATGCGGGAAACGTACTTTTACGTTTTTATACAAAGAAATGAAATATACTCTCATGCAATGTGTTAATACAAGAAATTATTCTTCGTACATCTGTTTGTTGAAAGTTGTCCTGTTGCAAAAGTTTTTTTTTATTCATTTTCAATGTTATGGACACGATTTGTAAATTTTACATTCAGTACTATAATAAAGGAATATTTTTCATATCTGTGAGTAAGACTTCTGAAAATTTTGTGTGCGTTATGACATGACACTTATTTTAATCATATGGGAAAATACTTTTTCTAAATTTCATGGCAGGAATGGTTGCATTTATCAGTAAAATTCATTGTAGGTTTTATACAGAATTAAAAGTTTAATGTTATATTGAAGTTCATATGTTTTCTTCTGTGTGTAAAGTGTGTTGAATTCATTTGTCATGCGAAATATTGCATGAAGGCTAGTGAAAATCGCTGATGGATTCATAAATCTTATTTTAAAGATATTACACAAATATTTTGTTTCTTTTAAAGAATTGTTAAACGCATGACATTTTATATATTTCTCATCGATCAGATGCTCTAAGCTGTCCAAACATCCCTATAAATCTCACACGAAAATTTCAAATTTAATGTTTGTCCTGAAGATCTTTTTGAACAAGATTTAAAATCCAATTTTCTGCTTTGTTTTTTTCCTCAAAAATATTAACTAGAAAAATAACTCAATTATAAAATTTGTTTCTGGATTAATATCTAACTTGAACAACACATCGAGCTAGTAGCAACGGACATTGCGATTTTTAACTATATTTTGATAATGAGACTACCAAAACATATACTTTCGCATATCACATTTTCCTTCCTTAAGAAACTAAGGCCAGTTGAATTTAATACAGTGGCTCAAGCAATTGAGGATACACCTTACTTTCACTTGATAAATCCAACTTTTAATGAAAATAACACATTAACTAGAATAGAAGACGTATTTTTACTTTTACACGTAATAAAAGGGTTAATTTACAGTAAAAATGATGAAAATCAACAAAAAAATATCTAAAATTAAAAGTTTCACAAATATTTGAAGTAAACATAGGCAGATCTTTACCTCAAAAAATTAAGGATACACCAATGAAATTTTTTCGATATATTACATGCATAGACAGTATCAGTATTTTGTTGCACGTCCTTTGGCTTTTATAATGTCCTTCAAACGTCTTGATACCGATTCGACCAATTTTTTAGTGGTATCTGGAGATATTTTATCCCATTCTTCTTGTAACACTTGCTTTAAATTGGCTTTGTTTCTAATCTGATGTTTTTGGACCGCTGTTTCTAGTGTGGCCCACAAATTTTCTATGACATTGATGTCAGGGGACTGTGGCGGTGTGTGCAATTGCTGTTTACAATGAAAAAGACACCACATTTTGACATTACGTGCCGTGTGTTTGGAGTCGTTGTCGTGTTGAAATATAAAATTTCCATCTAAACCCAATTGTTGTGCACTTTCTTTAAGATTGTTGTGGAGTATGTCTATATAAAGCTTATGATCCATTATACTATCTATAAAAACTAAATTTCCTACCCCATTTGTAGCCATACAACCCCAAACCATGACGGAGCCACCACCATGTTTAACTGTAGGACGTAAATTTTTTGGATCCAAAGCGGTGTTCGGCTTTCTCCAAACGGTGTGACGACCATCGCTTCCAAAAATGTTGAATTTACTTTCATTACTAAATATAACTTTCTTCCAAAAGTTTTCTGTCTTCAACTGATGAGTTTTTGCAAACTCCAAACGCTTTTTCTGATTTTGTAAGCTTATGAAAGGTTTCTTTCTAGCTACTCGACTGCTATATCCAGCATGTCTAATCACATTTCTCACAGTTTCAGCACTTACACTTCTGCAGATTATTCGAGAAGTTTCTGCAGCTAGTTTGACTGCACTCAGTTTAGGATTAACCTTGATATCTTTTAAAATTTTCCTTTTAGCTACATCACTCAGAATACTTTTCCTTCCTCTTCCACTCTTATTTTGAATTAATCCATCGCGTTTAAATTTCCCAATGATTTTCTGGACACATGAGTGACTTCTACCGACAATTTCAGCTATTTCGCGATAAGATTTTCCCTTCTTAAATAACCTTAATATAAATTTTCTTACATCAATACTAGTCTCTTTCCGAGGAGCCATTTTCCATTTAAAATTACAGCTTTATATTCTCATAACCAACTTCAAAAGACAGAAATAACAGTTGAAAAAGTTTAGGATAAAATTTCCCAAACTTAGATTATTAGTAGCAAGCAAAAAGAAATCAAGTGGTAGTTAAACAAAAAATTTCATTTGTGTATTCTCAATTTCTTGAGGTAAAAATCTGCTTATGTTTATTTGAAATGCCTCTAAAAAGTTTTATTTTAGAATTTTGTCGTTTATTTTTCTTTATTTTTACTGTTAATTAAACCTTTTGTTATGTCTAAGAATAAAAATTCGTTTGCACTTCTGGTTAAGATGTTATTTTGATTGAAAGTTGGATTTATCAAGTAAAAGTAAGGTGTATCCTCAATTGTTTGTGCCACTGTATATAGTAGCCTCTTTATTCCGCATGATTGAATGAAATTTGTGTCCTAGCCCGTCTCTAGATTCAAATGTCATTGCTTTTCTTTTTTAACTCTGTAGTTTTGTTCAGTTTTAACATTAAAATCACGTTCAAATTACCCAAACGGTAAACAAGTCTTGATTATTTCATGTTTGTAGAACTGTACTTAGAGAATGCTAATAATTTGAGAAATACAATAAATGGTTTATTTTATAACGCCTTAAGCGTTATTCATTTGCTTATGGAAGCTGTCTCGAAGTATAATATTGTCACGTAGATATTGAAGCAGGTTGATTAAAGCACGCAATAGATAAGTGAATAAAGAGATTTATTAGTAGACTATGAGCAGCTACACTTGGCTGAGAACTCTCTCAGACTGAGAAAACTTAGGTTTATACACTCTATAACAAAAAAAAAAAAAAAGAAGAATCACCAAGAAGGAGCTGTTCGATGGAGACAAAAATTGGCGGATAGGAAAATTATGTACAGAATAGAAATTGATTAAAATTTCACTAAAATTGAATGATTTATTTCAGAGTTACATAATTACAAAGTAACGAGCTCACTAAGGTGTTGACCTACCTCTAGCCTGGATGCAAGCTGCCACACGACGTGGGATAGAGTGATAAAGCTCCCTGGTAGTCTCCTGCGGTATGTCTTTCCAAATTTGCTCCAGTTGTCGGGCGAGGTCATCAACATTCCCTGGTGGATGCAGTCGCCTTCCCATCATTTCCCAGACATGTTCGATTGGAGAGAGATCTGGCTGGCCAAGGAAGTGTCTGACAAGCTATCAGATAGTTCATAGCAACACCTGCCGTATGTGAACGAAAACCGCCGGCCACGAATCCGAAGCCATGAACATTAGGCTACCACGGCCACAAAGTGTGTTCCAAAATAGTGCCTAAAATTCTCATGTTTGTACAACAAGAAGCTCACAAAAATGATAGTTCTGATACTTTGAATGCCATGAAAAATGACCCAAACTTATTGGAAAGGATAACGTATGACGAATAGTGGTTTTTTTTTTTTTTTTTTACTTATGATCCTAAAACGAAGAGCCCATCTTCGCCGAGAGCCAAAAAAGCTGAAATGAGTAAATTGAAGTTCAAAGCAATGATGATGATTGTTTCTTTCGCTATTTATGGGATTGTAAATTTTCATTGGGTTCCTGAAGGTCAAACTATTAATCAACATTACTACCTTCACGTTCTTGCTGAACTCCGTGAAATAATGTTTTTTTTTTAAGTTTTTATTAACGTCGCACTAGAAGCAACACGAGTGCTAAAGGCAACGGACCACGTAATTTTGAACCACGGTCAAGTGATGAGGACTACACCTTAGTTGGCACCCCTCTCTCCTAACATCCACATCAACGGGAGGACTTAGGGCCCCGAACAGATTTAACATGCATCAGCCCCGACTAAACGGTGGGTCTTTAGTGGCCAAAGATCGAACCCGCGACTGAACGAAAACCGCCGGCCATGAATCCGAAGCCATGACCATTAGACTACCGCGGCCCCTGTGAAAGAATGAGTGATGTGATATTGAAGTTTATTGCCACAAGAGCCAGATGTGGCCATACTGCGCCAAGCAAGGAAAATCTTTGATCTAGACGTTAAAACAATGAAAAAAGATTGGTCGACAAGAAGGATCAAAAGAGAAAGCAAAGTCCATTGGCGCAATAGCTTGATATGGCTATGCTACACCAAACAAGATTTAACTGTGGTCTAAACGTGAATAAATTGAAAAAATGACTCGAATTGGTTGACAAGAAGGAGGGTTGAAAGTACAGAAGGATCGCTAGGATGACGCGCTCGCGGTGGAGAGACTAACCGCAGAATTCTTAAGCAGCGGGATGTTGTTTTTCAACGGAAGAACAATGCCTCTAATCTTACGAGCATCGATGGCTTGCACGTAAAGCGCTCGCTCCTCTACACAACGAGAGCTCCCGGGTTCTCAAAACTCAGTACTGACTACATTAAAAAATTCACGTTAAAATTTTGTTTAATTTGTTCTCTTTTCTCTCTTCTGTAATTTTTAAAACCTTCCAGAATATTCTCTACGTTTCCAGAGCTGTGTTCTGTAATATTCTCGTGTAATATATAATCCCATGTGTTCTCATTCTGAAAGAGTTCTCAGCCTAGTGTAATTGCTCCTAGTCTGTTAATGAATCACATTATCCGGATATCTATTGTGTTCAATTCAACCTTTAGTTTAGTTTTTATTAACGTCGCAATAGAAGCAACACGAGGGCTATTGGCGACGGACCTCGTAATTTTGAACCACGGTCAAGTGACGAGGACGACACCTGAGCTGGCACCCCCCTCTCCTAACATCCACACCACGCCAACGGGAGGACTTTGGGCCCCGTCAGATTTAACGTGCATCAGCCCCGGCTACACGGCGGGTCTTTGGCGGCCAAGGATCGAACCCGCGACTGAACGAAAACCGCCAGCCGCTAGTCCACGACCTTGACCACCAGGCTACCGCGGCCCTCAATTCAACCTGCTCCAATATTTACGTGACAATATTTTAGGAGTCATAAACCTGTTAATAATTAACAGTATTATTGAATGTGTTGTACCATCTATTAATGAAATTTTATTATATATTTTACCATCTTTACGAAGCTTTAGAATAACTTTTTTTTTACAGTATAATAGGTTTCTGTAGACTTCCAACCCATATCGAAAATTTTGCGTAGTATATTCATATTTAAATTCCACCATATTACGGTATATATGCCTCAAGATGAGTGATGTCACTTATTGATAAAAACTCACTGATTCAATCACAAAAAACTTGCAAAAGTTAAATTTGTTTCATTGTACGAATACTTTTTTATACGCCTCAAAAATAATTATTACTTTTTTATGTATTCAAAAAACATTTCTTGTATATTTGAAGTTTTTTACCTTATATTTATTCTTTTAAAATACTGTTTTAATGGATATTACCTTTAAAGTTAATTTTATTCCAATTATAGCATACTAAAACAATAGTTTCCTTCTCAAAAGCTTTCTTGTTCTAATAATTTTTATCCTCACTGTATACATATTGAATCTAATTTTTGTTACAGAATCCCATTATATTAGCATCGGAAATTTTCATGCGAAAACTGTGTGTTACTTAGCTAGTATATTATTGAATGGAAGGTAATTGTTTAGTCTTTTATAGAAAACCAATTACCGGAAAATAAAATCCAAGAAATATCATGACTCATCTTACAATGATAAATAAGCTGACTGTTGAACTGAAAAAAGGCACATGTGCTTATTTTTAGATAAATTTTAAATAAGACACTAATTTTTTTTAAAAAAAAGGTAGATTCTTTGAAAAGTAGGAAAATATTATATATATCTCGCTCTTTAATTTAACCAGACTATTGGATTACTAAATATCTAAAATGTGAGCTGTGTTTACGATTATAAAAATGACATTTACTTAGGGATGGATTAGTTGCAATGTCTCAAAAATTCTTTTCAGGATCAGTTCACAAATTATTTATTAAATTCAGAGACGCGCGTACTGAAAAATTTCGCAGACCAATTGACTAAGAAAAATAATTTAGTTTCTCTTGACCTCAAAATCTTATGCGAACGCATTATTCTTATTTTTATCAATGTAGTATGAGAAAAGCACATATGTCCAATACATACAGTATGAATGTTTATGTTAATCCATATTAAGTTCTTTGTATTACATACGAATAAATATTCTGCATTTAATCGGATTATTCTCATATTTTATTTCATACGCTTTCGTTTATTTTAGAGAAGTTCGTATAATGAATTTAATTAAGCAAAAACACTTTGTAAGTACAAAATATATTTCTGTAAATCATGAACTTCGATACTTTTTAAAAATGACTTTTCGTACTACTGATAAAATGCAAAATATTTAGTTCAAATATTTATCCATAGATGTCAGCATGTTATGACATTGCTTTCGGGAGCCACAATTTAGAATGGAATTAGAATTTCCTCTCCTTATAATTACTCAAGCGCATTTGCATTATTTTTAAAAATTAAAATTAATTTCCACTATTTTTTCTAACTTACGGGCAAACGTAGAAACCGACGTAAAGCTAATTCACTGAGTCCATTCTGACAGGAGATCAGAATCCAACCAGGCTAAGCACTCCAGCAAACTTCGTCCCATTCAAAGAGCCATTTATTCGCGTTTCAAGCTGTAAGTTGTAAAATTTCTCCCGATTACACTTCATCCCCCCCCAAAATGACACGATTTTGTGAATATTTTCTTGAAATAGTTTTTTTTTTTTTTTTCAATACCGCAATTGCCTTAGTGAAATTTTATGAACAGCGAGTTATTTTTATGTAAAAATTATTTAGCATTTTAAACCAAATATGTTGTGTGAAAAATATAATTTCCAAGCAAAAATTTTTTCCACGGATATCCACTGTACCTGGGACAGGTTAGTGGACTTGTAATGTATCTTTTGTAGATAACTGGATATATACAGGAAGCATGGAGAGTGCGAGTTGCCATTCAACTGTGTATTTCCTGTAGATAACCATTACCATTGCCAAGGGCACATTTGATTTCAAATGGAATATTAATAAGTGATATGGGCAACGAGAACGAATTGCTTTCGTTTGGGAAAAGTTTTGATTAAAATACACGAACTTTGCAAGAATTAACCATAATTTTTCGTCCATCGATTGTTTTTATAAGAAATGTATTGAAAAGCTGAAAGAGTGAGTTAATGTGAGCGAGTGTGTGACAGTTTTTTTTTTTATGGCTCAAGAGCCAAAATTCAACATACTCCAAAGTTTTTAAAAAAAACATGAACATCAAAACAAAGTGAAAGTGGAGAATTATGGCCATACTGCGCGAAACAGTGCATCTTATTTGAACGCGAAAAAAATGGTAATTTTTTTTTTTATACAAGGATTGAAAACAGAAGGATAGGAAACCTCGGGTCACGATTTCCGTACTTACCTAATGAAGGTAAATTTCTGAAGTTTTTTTTTTATTTTTTTGTTTTATTACCGTCGCACTTAAAAGCAACACGAGAGCTATTGGCACCTGGTTTGAATTAGGCGGACCGTAATTTCGATTAGTTGGTTGCTTTTAGTGCGACGTTAATGAAACCAACACGAGGGCTACTAGCGATGGACCTCATAATTTTGAGCCTCGGTCAAATGACGAGGTCGACACTTCAGCTGGCATCTCCCTTTCTTAAATTCCACACCACTCCAACGAGTGGACTTTGATCCTCGACAGATTTAACGCACATGAGCCCAGCTACACGGTGGGCCCACGACTCGACAAAAACCACCAGCCGTGAGTCCACGACCATGACTACTAGGCTACCGCGGCCACGACTATAATTTTGAACCTCAGTCAAGCGAGCGAGTGAGTGAGTGAAAGTGAAGTTTAATGGTACAAAGGCCAGATGAGGCCATGCAGCGCCAAATAAGATTAACTATGGTCTAAACGTTTGAAAAAAAAAAAAAATGGAAAAAAAGATTATGACAAGATGGAGGAAGAAAAATAGAGAAGGATCACAAGGGTATCCCAGGAACGCGCACCCCGTGTTTATCAAAGACATTAAATGTCAAGGGAAAGAAAAAGATCTTTAGGGGGTCTCGGGGTCATGATGCCTGTACCTACCTGTAGGCAAGTCCCTGAGGTCTCCTGACATAATATCAAGAGGCAGATTACCCAGCTATACCCTCAGACACCGGGTGCACATTTTAGTCTCCTCTTGCGACATGCATGAGCCATCCTTCATACACGGGTGACACGAGAGCTATTTGTGACAGACCACGTGGTTTGGTTTAGTTTTTATTAGCATCGCAAACCTCGAAATTTAGAACCTCGGTCAAGTGACGAGGACGACACCTAAGCTGGCAACCCCATTTCCTAACTTCCACACCACGCCATTGGGAGGACTTTGGGCCTCGACAGATTTAATGTACATCAGCCTCGGCTACAAGGTGGGTCTTTAGCGGCCAAAGATCGAACCCGGACTGAATGAAAACCGCCCGCTACGAATCCGAAACCATGACCACTAGGCTACCGCAGCCTTCCATGTAATTTGGAACCTTGATCAAATGACGAGGACGAAACCCAAACATGCATCTCTCTCTTCGAATTTCCACCCCACGCTCACAGGAGTACTTGGAACCTAAATCAGATTTGATGAGCATCAGCCCCTTTACACGGAGGGTCTTTACTGGCATCAGACTCGAACTCACAACTGAACTGAAACAACGTCGATCTCAAGTTCGCGACCATAACCACTTAGCTACCACGGCCACCTATTTGCGTAAGAAGGGTGTATCATATGTATAGTCTAATATATGAATTGTCAAAATATATTCTGGAAGTTTTTTCATACTAGAACTCTCAAAACTTTCACAAAACACTAAAATCAATATGAAAGTTTTAATGTATAAAAATTTTGAATATTTAAACCATGTTAAATTTGTAATAAATTATTTACAAAATATGCCATTATTAAAAATGGTTAAATTGCACAAAATGCTCATTCTTTGAGTAATCCACCTCTAGCAGCTTCAGAGTTTCATATTTTAAAGGATCTTGTAGTTAGTCTAATGCCTTTCAGTTTCAGTGAAAGCGATTCCTTTTTTGAGCAAATATTTGAATTCAATTAAACTTCTCCGTTTTTCTGTTGAAGTAATTCCAGTTTTAAGGAATGTGAAGCAAGATTGTGATAATATTCAAAACTTTCATCGCAGATCTTTTGATTATGTTGTTTAATTCATTTTATGAATTTTTTTTATTCTAAAGAACAATAGCTCAAAGTTTTTTGAAAAATGGTACATAAATCCCATTCCGAATTTGAACAGAAAGCTCTAGGTCTTGAATATTCCTTAATTCATAGCTTTCATCCTAAACGCACAGAATCTCTCGATAATTTTTTCACTGTTAAAACTATGGCTTTTGCTTTATCTGCTACAGATTTTGCTTTTAATGCTGTACCAACAAACTTAATAGGTTTACCCACCGGACCTAACAAAGCTCCGATCAGTTTCAATGGTTTGGCAAGAGCACCTTCAACAACACTTTTAGCCGATTTTATAACGGCTCCTGCGCCGTACTTGATTTTTTTCTTGTCTTTCGCTTTCACTTTAATTCGAGCTAATTTATGAGCTGCTTTTCCAGCTATCAATGCTTCTAAGACTTGAGCAAAACAATCCATGATTAACAAAATGACTATTACGGTTACCAAGAAGGATCGCATACCTATAAAGAAAACATGCGTTAGAGCAATACGTCATGTCCACTGAAATAAGTTGCATTACTTGTTGTAAAAGAATTAGAATTTAAAATTTAATTTTCTTTAAGTTTTAATCAAAACAATTTTTCTTAAAATTTAATTTAGAATTTTTTTTGGCTCTAACCAATCTGCAATCCAAAATGGGATCTTTTGAAAAGGCTGTTATTCTTGACTCTAGATCCGCCATAGAGACAATTGCACTCTAGAATCTTTAATCGTGTTAACGGGAACTAATTATGAACGGCCAAATTGTAGAATTCCAATGGATACCATCACATGTGGACATAGATGACAACGAAAGTATGGATCTACTGGCTAAGAGAGACACAAAATCACATATGGAAGATATTGTTATTCCATTGGATTCCCTTAAAAGATGCATACGCGAGAAAATAATGTTAAACTACAACATGGATCCGTCTAATAAATCCATTGATAAATTATGGGAAAATATTGCAAATGACTGGAAAGAATTCAGTCGTAGACCACGTAAAGAGGCAATGGCCAATGTTAGATTAAAAACTAGACATGACTGCCAAGCAGTGAGTGACTGAGATCTTATGGCGCAAGAGTCAAGGTAAGCTATGCTGCGCCAAACATTTGTTAGACTGCCAAGCAGAACATCTAAAGAGAATAGGCATATTTACCAGTAGCTTATGTCCTATCTGCAAAACAGATTCTATGAATAGAGAACACTTACTAATTTACGCGGGCCTTGACCCCGTATTAAAACTTAGAGATGATGTTTGCCTACTTCACTGGAGCGCCAGGGACCGCATGACCTGAACACTCGAATGCTTCCCATCTGGGACTTTTAAGAGTTTTTATAGATGTCTTAATTTTTGAATTTTTTTTTCTTTTTAATAATGATTTTATACAGTGGCTCAAACAATTGAGGATACACCTTACTTTCACTTGATAAATCCAACTTTTAATGAAAATAACACATTAACTAATATAGAATACGTATTTTTACTTTTACACGTAATAAAAGGGTTAATTTACAGTAAATATAACGAAAATCAACAAAAAAATATCTAAAATTAAAAGTTTCACAAATATTTGAAGTAAACATAGGCAGATCTTTACCTCAAAAAATTAAGGATACACCAATGAAATTTTTTCGATATATTACATGCATAGACAGTATCAGTATTTTATTGCACGTCCTTTGGCTTTTATAATGTCCTCCAAACGTCTTGATACCGATTCGACCAATTTCTTAGTGGTATCTGGAGATATTTTATCCCATTCTTCTTGTAACACTTGCTTTAAATGGGCTTTGTTTCTAATCTGGTGTTTTTGGACCGCTGTTTCTAGTGTGGCCCACAAATTTTCTATGACATTGATGTCAGGGGACTGTGGCGGTGTGTGCAATTGCTGTTTACAATGAAAAAGACACCACATTTTGACATTACGTGCCGTGTGTTTGGGGTCGTTGTCGTGCTGAAATATAAAATTTCCATCTAAACCCAATTTTTGTGCACTTTCTTTAAGATTGTTGCGGAGTATGTCTATATAAAGCTTATGATCCATTATACCATCTATAAAAACTAAATTTCCTACCCCATTTGCAGCCATACAACCCCAAACCATGACGGAGCCACCACCATGTTTAACTGTAGGACATAAATTTTTTGGATCCAAAGCGGTGTTCGGCTTTCTCCAAACGGTGTGACGACCATCGCTTCCAAAAATGTTGAATTTACTTTCATCACTAAATATAACTTTCTTCCAAAAGTTTTCTGTCTTCAACTGATGAGTTTTTGAAAACTCCAAACGCTTTTTCTGATTTTGTAAGCTTATGAAAGGTTTATGACTGCTATATCCAGCATGTCTAATCACATTTCTCACAGTTTCAGCACTTACACTTCTGCAGATTATTCGAGAAGTTTCTGCAGCTAGTTTGACTGCACTCAGTTTAGGATTAACCTTGATATCTTTTAAAATTTTCCTTTTAGCTACATCACTCAGAATACTTTTCCTTCCTCTTCCACTCTTATTTTGAATTAATCCATCGCGTTTAAATTTCCCAATGATTTTCTGGACACATGAGTGACTTCTACCGACAATTTCAGCTATTTCACGATAAGATTTTCCCTTCTTAAATAACCTTAATATAAATTTTCTTACAACAATACTAGTCTCTTTCCGAGGAGCCATTTTCCATTTAAAATTACAGCTTTATATTCTCATAACCAACTTCAAAAGACAGAAATAACAGTTGAAAAAGTTCAAGATAAAATTTCCCAAACTTAGATTATTAGTAGCAAGCAAAAAGAAATCTAGTTAAACAAAAATTTCCTTTCTGTATCCTCAATTTTTTGAGGTAAAAATCTGCTTATGTTTATTTGAAATGCCTCTAAAAAGTTTTATTTTAGAATTTTGTCGTTGATTTTTCTTTATTTTTACTGTTAATTAAACCTTTTGTTATGTCTAAGAATAAAAATTCGTTTGCACTTCTGGTTAAGGTGTTATTTTGATTGAAAGTTGGATTTATCAAGTAAAAGTAAGGTGTATCCTCAATTGTTTGTGCCACTGTAAATGCTCTGATCTTTGAATTTTGTCTTTTTAGTGTGATGATTTTTATTTTGATCTGTACTTTAAGTGTATTTGTAATTGATTTTTGGTGTTTATGCGAGTGGCCAGATGTTTATGGATTGAGTGCCTTTTGAGCCATATGTAATAACAATATTTAAGACCAGAAAATTACAGAAGACAATGAGAAACAAAAACAGTGTCATATTTGAATTCAATTGCATATAAATAAAATCAACAGAAAGGAGAAATAAAGAGCCATTAATAATCCGCTGGCCCTGATATAGAAAAATGTAAATTATCACCTAATTATTTTGAAATTAGACCGAAATACTCTTCTAATACGGTTCTAAAGATGCTTCACAAAATATCGAGGCCACAGTAGCCGAGTGGTCATGGTCGCAAGCCGATTCCCGGCTTTATTTTCGTCGAATCATATGTTCGAGTCTTTAAGCCACTCAAGACCCTCCGTGTAGCCGGGACTGATGCACATTAAATCTGTCGAGGCTCCAAGTAATCTCTTTACGTGATGCGGAATTTGGAGAGGGAAGTGCCAGGTGAGGTGTCGCTCTGGTCACTTGGTTGGGGTTCAAAATTACAAGGTCCGTTGCCTATAGCCCTCATGTTGCTTCCAAGTGCGACGTTAATAATGAAAGAAATCAAATATCCAATTATTGCTCAGGTTATTTATTGGTAGGGATTATTAGCAATGGAGACATTTGTCCAAATTTCCCCAAACATTCGTTAATTTACTAGACATCAAATGGAACATGTAAATAATTTCATACTTATATCTGCTGCAAACGAAAGTAATTTTCTTAAGCTGGACTGTATCTGAAGAGCTAATGAAATTTTACACGCTGAGTTACTAGACAGTTGATAGACCTTTTCTGCAGCAAATATCTTCATTCAAAACATTTTTTCCATATCCGATATTTCAGATCTGAAATTAGTATAACGCTATTATAAAGCTCGTTGGCTTTTCCTCTGTAAAAATGGTCTTATATTTTAGGGAATAAATATAAAAAAAATTCTGATTTGATAAACCTAAACGTATATTTTTACAACTGTATTTTGTTTGCTAGTTAGAAACCTTAGGTCCTACTAATGCTCGAAAATTGTTAATTTCAATCGACAATTGATAACTGGGATAAATTTAACTGTATTTTAGTTACATTACTGTATTTGTTTTAAAGAATTTTGACGAAATCTGAATATTTGTGAAGTATTTTTGTTTTCTCGAATATTACAGCGTCTCTAAAAATTTATTTGAAATCAAACAAAATAAGAATTATTTACATGAACTAGTTTAAATCGATAAAAAATTATTCATGCTACTGTTTTGACTCGCGAGATATCTGGTTTGATTTATAAACTCGTTTGTAAAAAACCTGAACACAGGATTGTTTATTCACGTCTCTCTTGGAAGCAACACGTGGGCTAATAGTCCAAGGGAACCCAACTCATCCCCAAGAGGGTTGGAGCCTCTACAGGAAAAGAAACTCCCACTCAGCCTTCTGCGGGATCAGCAAGGAAACAGAGAGACCGCCGAAAAATACATACTGATGTACAATATCGAATACAATCAAATATATAATACAATCAAATATACTCGTATCTTGACATTCAATACTGAATATCATAAACAAGAGAAAATGATACAATTAATGGTAATAAATTAAAAACTCGGTAAATATGGCAGATACAAAAGTTGTGATCTAGACGAGAGAAAGAATTGAAAAAAGATAAAAAATTGGATGACAAGGAGGGTCGAAAATAGAGAAGGATCGCTAAGGTATCCCAGGGGGCTCATCACCCATGTTTATCAATGACCCCATAGGAAAGAAAAAGATCACTAGAGTACCTCAGGATCATGATGCCCGTACCTACATAAAGAAGGCAAGCCCCTGAGTCCCCTAATTTAATCCCCAGGTAGTTTGTCTGTGCTTGAAGTTATCTGTGGAGTGGAAGGGGGCATGTGTTCTTGTGCCCACCCTCCTGGATCCACCACTGCATATTTACAAAATATACAATTACATACAAAAAGGAAAATGGAAATGTAATAAAAAAAATTTAACTACTAAGAAATTTGCTCAGAGTAATTTTATGAGCTATTGAAGATTGCTCTCGTAATTTTGCACTGCGGCTAAAGAACAAGGGCGATATCCAAGCTAACTTCCCGACAACATCATTGTAAGTTTAGTTTTTATTAACGTCGCACTAGAAGCAACATGAGGGCTATTGGCGATGGACCTCGTAATTTTGAATCACTGTCAAGTGACGAGGACGACATACGAGCTGGCACCCTCTCTCCTAATATCCATACCACGTCCATGGGAGGACTTTGGGCTCCGACAGATTTAACATGCATCAGCCCCGCCTACACGGCGGGTCTTTGGTGGCCAAGGATCAAACTCGCGACTGAAAGAAAACCGCTGGTCACGAATCCGGAACCATGACCACTAGGCTACCGCGGCCAACACCAATGTAAGGACTTTGAGACCCACCTCCCGACGGGTCGTTGATGGAATCAGGTCTTGGATACGTGGCTCCATTGAAACGGCGTGGCCTCAAGCTTGCAGCGAAGACCCCTCGGCTATTGCGGCCGCATCCTAAATAGGAATATTACGTAATAATTACAATTTATGCGAAGTATTTTTACCTCCCTAATTATCTTGCCTTTTGTCTTTTTTTTCGGAAGATATGTGTGTGTGGGGGGGGTGTCATGTTTTATTCTTCGGGCAATTCTTAAAAATACCGATTCTTCTGTAAGCACTTCCAAATATCGATGACAAATAATCCAGGATTGTGAAAAAAGGATATTTTTTCTACAGGAAGATAATAGAAATCCACAGAAGATACATGATCAAATTTTACAATAAGTTGAATGACAGATTGCAACGATTGCATTTGAAAATTTTAGGCAATGTATTTATGTCGACTGAAAATGAAGCAAATATGCTAAGAAATCGAGGATTTGTCGGGAAATCATTAATCTTATTCTCAAATACCCGAATTAAGTAAAAAATTAAAGATGTTTTTCGTTTAAGTTACCAGTGTTCAGTTATTGCGTCTAAGCGTACAAAATTGTTTTCTGTAATTGATATAGTTTGTTTCATTTCGAACACTGTTACAGTTTTAAACGTTATATGGACCAGTTGGTTTTTAACTTGAAGATGCATATTTAAATGGGCAATCAAGTGTTCTAAAAATGCCATATCTGCAAATCTGTTTTCATCACCGAATTCCTGCACGTTTTTTTTCTTCTTTTTAAATTCCATAAGAGACTTGAAATACAGTACTCCTACAATCCGACGCTTCATCTTTATAGCTCTATTTGTAATACAGCGTTTTCACGCAAGCAGACAAACCTTATAGACATCATTTTGTAATGTATTGCAATGTTATAAAGTTGGCTAGCAATACAAAACAGTATTTTTTCGTATTTTTAGTTATTTCCCGAGTTTGACACTTTATTCGCCAGTACTGTATTGAATTTTATTCACAATAATGCGTAGCTTTTGCTGCTTAAATGCGTGAGTGAGTGAGTGACTTTAGAATTTTATGGCGCAAGAGCCAGATATGACTATGCTGCGCCAAACCAGGTGATACATAAAAAGTAGTTAAAATACAGAGCTTAGGCAAAATTTAAAATCCTATTGGGACCATTTAGTAGAAAATTAAAATCAATGTTAATAATTACGAGAGGAAATCGCTGTTTAAAATGGATAAAAACGTAATCAGATCAGACTAAAAAGGGATAAAAATGTAAAACACTATAAGCTAAGATTTAATACGAATTTTCTTTTGCTTCAAGTTTAGTATGTTCTACTTGGTCCATGGCATCCATGAGCCAGGAATCATCGACATCGTATAAAATGCAATCATCGTCATCTCCAAGATTAGGTGGTAAGGTACTTTTTTTGGGTCTATAAGCATTTAATTTAATATCAATTTTCGGTTTATTGTTTTGTGTAGGATATGAAATGTTTCGGTACGGGCTATTTAATTTACTTTTCTTTTTGGTTTTTGTCTTAAAACTAGGAGCATTTACAGATTTAGTAGCTTTGATAGGAACTATGGAAGGCAAAATATCTGCCTGAGAAGATGACGATGATTTATTTACTGTGTACGTTGGAAAAGACAAATGTGTGGATTTGGATTGGGAAGACAATGGCTTAAGACGGTGAAGAGGCGGGCATATCACTTTTGTAACGGAAGGATCGGTTTGGGTGAACGTTGATATAGATGATTTAGTGGCTTGAGCGTAAGTCTGAGAAAGTGGTGGAACTATTAATTTGCGTGCTTCGGGATATGAAATATTCTGAATGGTTTTTATTTCTTGGATCTTTTTCTCCATTTGCCATTTTGGGCATATTGTTGAGTTTGAAGTATGAAGTTGGGAACAATTAACACACTTGGGCTCCAGTTGGCAATCCGTGGAAGAGTGTCCAACGGACGCACACCTAGAGCACGTTAATTGTCCCCTGCAAGCAGATTTTGAGTGACCGAACCTCTGACATTGAAAACAGCGCAGAGGATTCGGAATATAAGGCCGGATATTGCAGTTTAGATAACCTGCTTTGATAGTTGAAGGCAATTGAGGACTATTAAAAGTTAAAATTACGTGTTTAGTAGGGAAAGTAGAACTCTCTTTTTTAATTATGATTCTTCTGACCTGAGTGACACCCTGATCGGAAAATCCATCGAGGATTTCCGCTTCGGATGCGCACAACAGGTCAGGTTCCGAAATTACACCGCGGCAGGAGTTGAGAGATTTGTGCGGAGAGACTTGGATAGGAGAATCCAGAAAGGTTTTTGCGGACAGAAATGATTTCGATTGTAAAGCAGTTTTTGTCTCAATAAGCAGGTCACCAGATTTTAATTTTTTGACAGATTTCGGTTCACCACCGATACCAAGTAACGCTTTCTGTATAGCAAATGGAGATTGTTGGGACATTTTATTGTTTGGTAATGAGAGGATCAGATATCGAGCATGTTTGGCAGTTTTATCTATGTTAATGTTTGTGGGTAAATTAAGGCCTTTACCCAGGCACGAAAAAGTAGGATCCATAGAAGAAAGAGTTTGTTCATCCTGGTATGCCTCCACCCACCATGGAGTCCAACGAGGGAGGCAGTTGCCGGTCATCTAGCGATTGCCAGGCACGGCACTTACCTGAAGGTCAACCAGGATATAGCACTGCAGCATCAGGGCGAGGATCCACCGGGAAACCCGATGCACCCCTTATCTGCAGCACTAGCCCTACAGCAGAGTCTCTTTGAGGAAGAATCCGCAAAGAGACTTACCACCAGCCGATTGACAGAAGCGGGCTCACTCCTGCCACCCGTCTACAGCGAAGCATGGGCCAAAGGGAACGCAAAAGGTATCCCCAGGATCCCACTTTCCTCCTTACGGGACGCCGCACACGGCAAAACATGCGGGTTGGCAAGCCAACAGGAAAAAAAAAAGGAAAATGGAAAACAAAACGGATATCAACAAACCTGAATAGAAGAAAAGTATGACGAAGTAAATTTGAACAAAATATATCTGTTAAATGAAATTTATAAGCGTAAGAAACTGTATTCTGGACGAAGAGGAAAGGAAATGAAAGGAGAAATGTTAAGACAAGCAGAAGGGTCGAAAAGAGAGAAAGATCGCTAGAGTATCCCGGGGGCACGTCACCCGTGTTTACCAAAGACAGTAAACCCCATAGGAAAGAAAGAGATCACTCAGGTCCCTCGGGTTCGTGAAGCCCGTACTTACCTGAAGTAGGTAAGCCCCTGAGGGCTGCTTAAATGCGTGATTAATGTTTTTCGGTAATTCGGCGTTTTCGGTAATCCAGTGGTGCTCTAGTCTGATATCTACTAGTTTACCAAGAGAGTACTGTATTACGATTTGCCAAATGGTATCAATATTTTACCTCGACTTAACCATCTCGCTTCCGAAACCCAAGTGATGTCCCCACAGAAGAGATAACTAAAAGAAGCATTCAAACGTTAGGAGACAAGTATGATCAGAGTTTGAAACCATGGAAGAGAATGATTACATTAATTTTATTCTTCCAAATGATGGCACAGTAAAAAAAAATTCGATAAATCTCTTTCCTAGTGTTCAATTATTTGTTTAGTTTATTAAAAATAAATTTCATTGCTTACGTTAAAAGTTAGAACTTGGTTGATAAGAAACAAAAATAAGCAGAAAATATTTTACGTTCAATTTAATATTTAAAAACTCGGATAAGAGTTTTAAAAAAATAAAAAAACTTAGAACACATACCTGCCGTTTTAGATAATTTAAAAAGACCCCGGAGTTGTTTTTTTTTTTTCTCAGTCGAACAAGAAAAACATTTGTAAACAATAATATTATCCGTAATTTACTTTAAATTGATAAATTTACATAAGCAATACGAAATTAGCACAAGAAAGTTTGGTTGGTTTGAATATAAGGTGCTGAAGAGCAAGGGCTCTTAACCAATGGCCAATGAGCTCATAGGAGGAGATTATGATTGTTTATTAAGAGAGCAACACAAGGGCTATCGGTGATGGACCTTATAATATTTAACTTTGGTCAAGTGACGAGAACGACACTTAAGCTAACATCTCCCTCTCCAAAGTTTCGCACCATGGCACGAGCTCGAAATATGGAAAAAATCGTTTCAGTATAATAGTTTAATGAATAATATTTAATTTGTATATATAAATCGCTCGATCCTTTATAAGCTCAAGAAATAAATTAAGGTAGTGTTAGTTGAATCTGTCATTAAGAATATTACTATGTATATACAATTAATTTTTTTCAATAATGATAAACATTCATAATTTTTTCATGCTGGCATATCTTTAATAAATTTAAAACGTATTATTTTAAACGTATTATTAATGAAACATATTATTTGTAAACACGCGCTAAAAAAAACACGTATCTTACTGCTTCAGATTTATTGTGATAAATGCTTTTCGATACAGTTGCTCCTTTTGTTAATTACTTTTCTTAGTCATATGTACATTAGACTAATTAAAAAAGAGAAGGAGTTCAGGAAAAGAGGAAGTCTCTATGTTCTTCCTTTTACCGCCAAAGAAATCTCAAGACCAAAAAAAAAAAAAAAAAAAAAAAAACTGAGAAGCCCTGTTCTAGAGCTGCACGAGGGCTATTGGTGACGGAACTTATTTTGAGCCACGGTTAATTGACGAGAAAACTCAGCCGATATTTTTTCTCAGTGAATAACTTCTGCACCATTTCATATGAAGATTTTAAAACCAAGTTCCACTTAATATGCAGCAGTCTCCATTGCTTATCACAGCTAGTCTTGGGTGGAATTGGGACTCAACCCCACAACTCGATTTCAGCTTCGCCAACTACGTATACAGAATTTTTAATAACTTGGCTACTACAGCTCTTTAAGCATCAAAAAGTATTAGGAGGGAAACTACGGTAGCTTTGGTTCATCTTATCTGAAATACCATGGTCACGAACTTCGTAGATGGCGATGTTCAAGTCGGGCAAAGGGATGAAGACCTGATTTCACCAATGATCTATCGTAACGAGAGTTGAACGTTGAATAGAATCGTCTTTTTGACTGATCTTTCATTGACGTCGCCCTTAGAAGTAACTTGAGGGCTATTGATAACGGACCTCTTAATTTTGAACTTAGGTCAAGTTTTTTTCGTTTGTGCTGGCAACACCCTCCGAACTTTCACGCTATACTAACGAGAGGACTTAAAGTTATAACAGGTTTAACATGGGTCATCTTAGCAATACGGTGGGCCTTTTGTGGAATCTGGGCTCGAACCCAAGACTTCATGAAAAAAAAAAAAAAAAAAACATTGGCCATGGGTCCGTGACCATGCCCTCTTGGCTTAGCTCGGCCGCTTAAGTGGAATCGGAGACGAGCATGACGGCAACGGATATTTCCAACGACTGTCGAACTGAGAAATTAGACTTTCTACTTGTTAAAAAAATGAGTTTCTGAGTCCATGCGCAACGTGGTTTGATGAAGAAGTTATGCGAATGAGGTATCAAGTTGTCAGATGTCGTCATATAATCGAGGATCAAAATTATGAGATCGGTCAACAGCCCTCGTCCACTGTGGCCGCGGTAGCCAACTAGTCATGGTCGCGAACTCGCGACCGGCAGTTTTCTCCGAGTCGTGGGTTCGAATCTTGATGCCACAAAAGATCCGACACGCAACCGAGGCTGATGCACTTTAAATATGTCGAGGCTCAAAATCCTCCCTTTGGCGTGGTGTAGAAGAAAGAAAAGGGAGGTGCTAGTTCAAGTGTCGTCTCCTTATCACTTGACTGAAGCTCAGAATTACTATGATTCGTCGCCAATAGAACTAGAGTTGCTTCTAATGATGCGTCAATAAAACCAATCGCATCAGCCCCCTCTTGCTGAAGCATAACATTAATTCAAAGCTCATGATTTTTTTACGATAGCTTGTTTGATGAAATTGCAGCTTTGTAGTCGAATAATCGCGCTTTCCAAACTCAATTTCATCCAAGGCTTCTATGAAAAATAATAGGATTTTTCATAGAAATTTCGTTTAATTTATTTTACGTACGTATGTATATATGTACATAAAAAAAAGTGTCTATATAGCTCTATATTTGTACTCTAATTTCGATCCACCTCCTATCGCACGATCGAGTTGAAATTTTTCATACACGTGTAACTCCGATGACAAACAATACTGTGTTATGCTCAAGCAGTAACAGACTTGTAGGGATGGGGCCCTTTGTGCTAGGGACTTCCACTTAACAACTTCCAATTTATTTGAAATTTTGCATTCACTCACAGTTCACGTAATAATTTTTTTTCCAGTTATAGAAATAATTATTTTGATTGCACTATGACCATACCGATCCTACTGCGTAAAATCTTTTTGGACTATTCTTATCCAAGTAGTAATGTAATAAAACGGCATTGCTAACTACAGTTGACATGTCTTAAGTTTGAATAATGGTCAAATCACAAAGAGACATCAATAGATACCGTAAAATCTTGACTATAATGAGCATTTTCCCCCCACATTTTGGTCCGTAAAAATGAGGATGCGAATTATACTCGAGTAAAAATTATTTGCGTTGTTTGAAAACCTTTTATATTGTGCAGATGTTCTTTTACACAAACGGGAACTTACAGTACATGTCGCACACGTGGACATGTCTCATATTGCGACGGCCCCAATAATTATGACTTGAACGCAACAAGAATAGATTAACAATGTGATAGTGAAAGTGATTAAGACCGATAGTTTGACAGTATTGTTTGTTTTGTGTTAAAAAATATTTTCTATCGAATTTGACGTTTTCGTTCCTTTTTATTAAAAATTTCAATTATGTTAATAAATACTTATGCAATTTTTAAATAAAATATTGAAAAGTTATGGGTGCGAATTTTAATTTTTTTCCGAAAATTTAGTGCCAAATCAAGCATGCGTATTACACACGTGTACGTATTAGTCCAGATTTTACGATATGCAATTCAAAGCCCTATATATCGCCAAGAAGAACTTTAAGTACAATTTGAATGAATCTAGTAGCTGCACTCATCCTTTTATCGGGCTGCACAAAGTGGCCGCGGTAACCTAGGGGTCTCGGTCGCGACCCCACTGTTGACGTGTGGCCGCGGTAGCCTAGTGGTCATGGTTTCGGATTCATGACCGACGGTTTTCGTTTAGTTCCGGGTTCGATCCTTGGCTACCAAAGACCCACCGTGTAGTCGGGGCTGATGCACGTTAAATCTGTTGGGGCACAAAGTCCTCCCGTTGGCGTGGTGTAGAAGTTAGGAGAGGGGGTGCCAGCTCAGGTGTCATCCTCGTCACTTGATCGAGGTTCAAAATTACGAGGTCTGTCGCCAATAGCCTTCGTGTTGCTTGTAGTGCGACGTTAATAAAAAAAAAAACTAAACTAAACCCACTGCTGACGTTGTTTCAATGGTGAAGTGGATTCGAGTTCTGATGCCTCTGAAACTCCACCTTGTAGCGGGGCTGATGCATATTAAATCTGTTGCAGGTCCAAGTCTTACTGTGATGTAGTGTGGAAGTTTGGAGAGTGAGGATCCAATTCAAGGGTCGTCCTCGTCATTCGACCTGGGTTCAAAATTACGTGGTCCATCACCAATAGTCATCGTATTGCTTCTTTGATTATTGATAATGAATGAATCAATTTGGTAGCACAAAAAGAGCTGTATTAATTTGGTGGGATCGAGAAGCTATTCTGTTACTGGAAATAGAATACAATTGCTCTCTCTAACAAATCATGTAAGGAAGAAGAATAAATCAAATGAAAATTATTAAAATTATGCTATATGTAATTTACAGATTACAAACAATTTAGACGATTTGTCCCAGAACCTATGAAAAACAAATTCACCATAACACCACTAATGTATTTTAATTATTCATTCATATCAAACAAATATCATGAAAAAAAATTTCATGTATTGCGTACGAACGCGCCACTAAATACGTGCGTATTTTGTTGCTGTATTTTTTTCGGCAAAATTAATAACTCCCGATTAGGACAAAGACCTATCTAATTTCCCTTGAAACAACGGCCTTAAAATATTTATGATCGCGACCTTTCATTGTGGGCAAATAGCGTTGAGTAAAACAGTTTCCAGTTAACGCTATGCGCATGGCAGGATGTCTCGATCGTTGAACCACGAGCGAGGCCGATGCGAAAATCTTATGGATAAGGCTGTACCTCCAGGTGCTAATTCACTTTCTGACTTTCATTCCAGCCAAAGAAGGACGAAAAACATTTCATACTACAAGTAAAGGTCTTACTGAATGATGACATCGCAGGTGTTATTATTACTATGTATTTTTTTCCCTTCTTTTTTCGTCCTACGTTAAACGACACCGGCCTTGGACTTCGCAGGTAGGATTGCAAAGCGCAATCGAAACAGCAAATTTTGCTGACCGAAGGGCAACATCGTACGAAATCCACGCTAATTCGAATCGGAACGGAATATAAATGACATCTCATCCTTTCCTCGACTTGTTCCAGTGAACTATCGTACGTCAGAGACCTGTAGATGACTGCGTCATCACGTTGCTATCTTTTTAAAATATCCGGTTATCGACTTGACATTTCTTGAGACACACTTTCAGCAAGGTCTCGAGTAATCTACTGACAGATTTTCTAATTGGAGGTTTTTCTTTTACCATTTCATTGTAAAAGTAGGATGAATTTTAAATAAAACGGGAATATTTTATGCGTGTGAGAATTTCACACAAGTTTCAAGGGCTCATTGTTTGGCCCCGGATTTTGATGAAATATTATCTTTTAATTGATAAGACATGCTAATAGCTAACTTGTATACGAATACATAAATTCCGAATTAAAAAAAGGCTTCTTTATTGAAATATTTCAATACTTTACAACTTTGGTGTAAAAAGGTCATAGTTTTAAAAAGAATTTTAAAAGGAGGTTTATTCAAACCATTGAAAGTTTCTTTACATTTTTTGAGCATTTAGTGATATTTCTTTACTTCTGTTTGTCCTTTTAACCGTCCTTCAGGTTAAAAAAAATGTTTTACTCTTTTTTGAATCTTGAGTATATGGGAGTGATATTAGAATTTTTACACACATATAAGTATCTCAATAATAGTAATTCTAACAGCAATAGTGAGATACCATGAAATTTGTAACAGAATTATAGTTTTATATAAGAAAATAGAATTTTAATATAAATAAGGTTAAATTATCTCATTTTTTACCACACAATTTCGTAAAAATTCTATAAAATTTATAACTTTTACTAATGGCTTGACTACTTATAAAACTTTAGTTAGCAAAACTTTGCAAGTAATTTTGAAAAATATTACAGATAATTTGAAAAAGAAACTATTAAAAATAGTGTAGATATAGTTAATTACGTTAAAAAATGATATTTTTGCTAATATATAGTTATGATTTTTTGAAGATCTCTTAAACTCGGAAGGTATTGTTGATCATATTAAAGTTCTAAAAGATATAGTTAATTATTATATATTTTAAATATATTTGTTTGCAATTTAATATTAATACAATGTTATATCATATGAAAATTTTATTATTTGATTAAAATAGTTTTAAAAGAAAATTATATTTCTAATAATTAAATGTTCAAACAAATTGAAAGAATACTACAATATGGGATTGCTAGTAATAGCCTGGCTAATATTTATTTGCAACTTTATAAATATAACTATATTAATTATAATAATTTTACTGTGTGTGAAGACACATAGATGATCGTGTATTTTTTTGAAAAAATAATAATAAAGTATGAGAGAGAATATATGCTGTGTGCAAGATCAAAGGAAAATTAGGTTTAAAACGAATATATTTAATAGAAAAATAAGGAAAAAATTTGACATTAAACCGAACTTTAAAAGCGCCCCCCCCCCAAAAAAAAAAAAAAAAAAAAAAACATACTACTCTAGTTATAAATTATTGTATTTTAAATTTGTCTTCAGAAAATTAAAAACATTATTTGCTTACTGACAAAAGTTTGTGAAAATTATCAAATGTGTATTAGTCAGAAGTCTATTGTTATGTAAAATATAATTATAAATAATGTTTCTGAAGATTCTGAGACTTATGGAACGAGTCCATAACGGTAGCTTATGAAACTAAATTAGTGTCTCTTTCTTGTCGTTTTGGTACTAAGAACTTTAACTTCTATTTTAAGAAAATATCTAAAAATTCCGATTCATTAATATTATCGTTAGATTGCAATAATTTTAAAAACTGCATAAAAAGGTTTAACATCTTTATTATTATTTTGGAAGATTATAATATCATCAATACATCTCATCTAAACGTATCAAAATTTATATATATATATATATATATATATTCATTTTTAAATTAAAAAATTTTGCATCTCATGAAATGCATAAATTCAAATTAGAGTAATAGTTACATATTTTTAACATCCTGATTTATATTAATTATAGAAGTCTAAGCCTATTTCTTGTTTAAATATAGATAAATGCCCATTTCTACGGATAGCAGTTTTAATGAAAACATCCGAATGTATTTTTTAAAAAATGCAAAAGGTTAAACTTTGAACGTATTGATATTATTTCGATTTATTTATGACAATGAATTAAATTATTTAATCTTTTCACTATATTATAATGATCTGATATGAAAGAAAATTGTAGAATATTATAGCAGAATAACTAGATAAAACTAAGAAAGAATGAGTTTTCATCTCAAGGAATATTTCTCTTTTCAAAAATAAGAGTTTGTCACCGAGAGTTTTCTATGATATTCTAGTACAATCTACATTTGACAAATCCATTCGAAATCTTGGGGGAGAATTTTTTTTTTTTAATGTTAAAGAAGATTTGAGAAACTTTTAAGTAATTAATTAAAAAAAATTCTATCTGGTCAAAAATGAATACTTTTCATAAATTAATAAGAGAAACTAACAGAAAGAAAGGTTGGTCAAAACAGAAAAGTTTTCAGTTAGAAAGGATATGAAATCACATTACTAGACATGTAACTTTTGTAAAGTGAAACTTAAACTGTTTCAAAATACAGTTTCCTTACCAGCGTTATAGATTACAAATAGCTAGGTTTTCCCCCTCACCCCAACAGTTATTCTATTCTGATAACTAACGAAAAGGAGATACCAACATCCTGTAGGATTATCTTAAACAGCTGTAATGAAACCAGTGAAAAGTTTCGATTTGTTAGAAGTATATAATCTCGTTTTGATAAGATTGCAAAAGTGCCTGTAAGAACGAATTTTTCCTCTCGAGTTACAAACAATGATTTGCAATTTTTAGTGTCGCAATGGTTCTTTTTAGTCAGTATTTTGACTATTTAGATTTATAGAAATAAAAATAGAAATAAAAGTATATAAAAGTTCAATGCAAAGTTTTGAAAAGAGCAAGATTTAGCTACAATGGGTGTGTTTTTAATACATAAATTACTCAATTATAAGAATTAAAGTTAACGATGAAAAATTGAGAAATAGATAATAGTAAATTTTTCCGATATTAAAATTAAAGCAAATGATAAATTATTGAATTGAATATTATATCAGCTACGTGTAATTAAATTAAAGCAAACGATAAATTATTGAATTGAATATTATATTAGCTACTTGTAGTTAAATTAAAGCAAACGATAAATTATTGAATGAATATATTTAAGCTAAATGTAATTAAAATTGAAGCAAACGGTAAAAAGATTGAAGAAAACGGTAAAAAGATTTTGCTGGTACGCCAAAAGTAATCCAACTAAAACAATAGCCCCTTAGATGGCTAAAAATGTACAGGGAAACATATGTTGGGTTTCTTTACACTCAAGGCTCTAATATCTGAAAAAATTAGAGGACTTGAATAACTACACATTCGTACGAGAGCAAAATCTCTTCAAGCGAGATTCCTTAAAACGTCTGAGATCTTGTCATAATTAGAGGTTTGTGAAACTGGAATTATTGAAGAAACATTTGAAAAGATTTTGATTTAAGGCCGCGGTAGCTCAAGGCCGGAGACGAGCAACTCAAATCCTGATTTCACTAAGTCGAGCAAAATAATGGGGTTGCTGTATATTAAGAAAAATTGGGTCTCAAAATATCCACGTGATGAGATGTTGAAGTTAAAAAAAGAGAGAGAGAATGAGGTCTCAGCTCAGATTTTGTCCTCTTCGTGGTTCGAAATTGAGACTCATTCCCATTAGTCCTAAAAAGACATTTTTTTTAAAAAAATAACTAATATTTATTGCGATATTGAAATTTTCTCTACATAATTATGAAATGTTTTCCCCTCCCCACAGACGCGTTTTGTCTTAACATGATTCATTTCTATTCAACTAAAAGTTGAAGGCCGAAATGGTTTCGTGAAAGTAACTGGACAATTGTAGGTTCGAGTTTCGTTTCCGTCAAAGGATTAGGGTCGTGTTAACGTGATAGTGAAATCGTTGTCTTCGTGACACGTCAGTCATCACGAAGACAGAGATTCATTCTGTGTCTCGACATGCTTAACGGGTTCGAACTCTGATTCCATCGAAAACCATGTGTAAAATGATAAACTGCGGCAAGTAAATCCATATGGACTTTGAGCACAATGTGGAATTTTACAGAATGAATAAATTGAGTATTTATTCTCGTCGTACTGAAAAGCAATACGAGGGTTATTGACGACAGACCTCGTAATTTTGAAACTTGCTCAAGTGATGAGGATGACACCTGAGGTGGTGGCACCGGTAGCCTAGTGGTCATGGTTTCGGATTCGTGGCCGACGGTTTTCGTTCAGTCGCGCGTTCGATCTTTGGCCGGGGCCGCGGTAGCCTAGTGGTCGAGGTCGTGGACTAGCGGCCGGCGGTTTTCGTTCAGTCGCGGATTCGATCCTTGGCCGCCAAAGACCCGCCGTGTAGCAGGGGCTGATGCACGTTAAATCTGTTCGGGGCCCAAAGTCCTCCCGTTGGCGTGGTGTGGATGTTAGGAGAGGGGGGTGCCAGCTCAGGTGTCGTCCTCGTCACTTGACCATGGTTCAAAATTACGAGGTCCGTCGCCAATAGCCCTCGTGTTGCTTCTAGTGCGACGTTAATAAAAACTAAACTCGATCTTTGGCCACCAAAGACCTGCCATGTAGCCGGGGCTGATGCACGTTTAATCTGTCGGGGCCCAAAATCCATCCATTGGCGTGGCGTGGAAGTTAGGAGAGGCGGTACCAGCTCAGATGTCGTTCTCGTCACTTGACCGAGACTCAAAATTACGAGGTCCGTCGCCATTAGCCCTCGTGTTGCTTCTAGTGCGACGTTAATAAAAATACTAAACTAAACTTAAATAAGACACTTGAGGTGGCACCGCTCTCTCCAAACTTCCATACTCTGCCAAAGGAAGGACAAAGGAACTCGACATGTTTAACGTGCATAAGCCCCGCTACACGGCGGTTCTTAAGTGGTATCAGAACTCGAGCCCTAAACAACGACAGCCTTGAGCTCGCGACTATGACCAATCGGCTACAACAGCCACACAGAATGAATGAAATCCTAGGAAGGTGCTGAATATATATATAATAATGAGTTTTTTTTTTTTCCAACTGCGATTCAAACTTATAAGTTCCGTCGTGAGTAGCCTTTTGAATTACTTTATGGTAGTTAAATTTTTTTTAAAAAAATGTAAAATCAATAAGAAAATATTACGCGCATTTGGAATTTCAGAAAATGAAGTATTAATTCCGATGTTGGTCTTTCCCATCTGAGTATCTATCATTCATTATTCATTGTGGAGCGCTTTAGGGACTTCAATTAAAACAAATTAAGGTATTAAAAAAGATGCTCCAAATATTTTACCGGCGAAAACTATTGCAAAGTATTATTCCTTAACAAATCTGAAGTTTAATTTTCTTTTTAGGCAATATAAGTAGAATTTTTATATAATTTTCTTAGAAAATAAACTATCAAATTTTTAAGTTTTCAAAGTTCTGAGTCAGATTTTTGTATAAAATTTTTTCTCATTCACATTATAATTCATTCAATCGAAACAGAATGAACAAAAACTAACAGATGACTATAGGTCTCAAAGCTTACGAGATTTATTCCTTCTCGAAATCCAGCTTGCGTTTTTTCTAAATCAAATGCTAATGGCCCACCGTGTAGCCGGTGCTGATGCACGTTACATCTGTCGTGGCTCCAAGTCCTCCCGAAGCGTGGTGGGGCGATTTAAAGAGGAAGATGCCAGCTTGGAGTCGTCCTCGTCATTTAACCGAGGCTAAAACTTACGGTGTTCGTCTCTAAAAGCCCTAATGTTGCTTCCAAATGCGACGTTAATAAACAATCAATCAAGTGCTGTCTTTTATAAACATGGGTGACGCGTTCCAGGGATACCAAACGATCCTTCTCTATTTTTGTCCCTTCTTTTTTGTCAACTATTTTTCCTTTTTCTTCCACTTTTCTATTTTTAAATCACTAGCCCCAAGTTGTTTAGCGCAGCATAGCCAGATTTAGCTCTTGCGCTATAAGATTCCAACTTTTTTTTCACTCACTGCCTAAGAAATGATTTTAAAGAAACGCCCATTGATTAAAAATATTTGACATGTTCTCTTGCACATTAGGGCCCTTCAATAGAACGGTCATTAATGATCTCCCTACCCGTGTGGTGACCGAGAATGACAGAATAGTCCCACTGAAACTCATGCATGTCGTAAGAGGCGACTAAAATGGGTACATAGTGTCTGATAGTATAGTCGGGCACCCTGCCCCAGGGGATTATATCAGAGGACCTCAGGGACACCATAATCCGTACTGATATTTCTTTTCTGTAGGGCTTACTTTTTTTTTGGTAAACAAGAGTGACGCGCCCCCAGGACACCCCATAGATTTTCTCTATTTTTGATCCTCCTTCTTGTCCATAAATTTGTATCTTCTTCAATTCTTTGGAATATTTGTGGAATCATTCAGTAACAGTAATTTTAATCTCAGTATTTGCCAAAAGTCCTTACACATCCATCGTACAAAACCAGAAACTATTTATATTTTAGCATTTTGAAGTTTTTTAAAATAGAGAATGAAAGGACTAAAAAATTATTCGAAAAATTATAGAAAACATGGTGAGAAAAGACATTTTATGTGAAAGTAAAATGTTTCGCTTTTTAATATTCAGAGAGCCGCATATTATGACATATAATTCCAGGGGTTGTTCAATAAGTCCTTAGAAAATCCAAGAGATGGCGCTCGTAGCATGGAAAATGGTTTGTTTTTATTAATAATCTTTATTCGCCAGCTGTATTTGATTCAGTTGCTCGTATTCGTGATCATGACGACTCTCGCACCTCAAAAGCTCTTTGTGATAACTTTCCAAACCGATGTCACCATCCTCGTTTTCTTTGGAACAGATTCACCGGAAACAACCGATTGTTTTGATCGTTACTTGGTTTCAAGTGCATAACGATAAAACCATATCTCCTCGATGGAGACAACTCAAAGCAAAGAGACGTCAACAACTCGATGCGGCAGCAATTACTTTTTGATTTAGCAGCATATGACTATCAAATCAAAGTTAACTTATTAATCAATGTCAAATTTGTTCCGGCTCCGATTAACAAATGACAGCACCCAATAGTAACAACAATTTACCTTAATGATACCGCCTGTCTTCAAATACTAATACATTTGTGCAAGTACAAGTATCGACTTTATGGGACATAGAGCAACAAAAGCTATTATCCCGATGAAAATATTCTTTTAATTCAGTAAATATCATAGAATTTCATCTTCTCTAAGAATATTCTTAGAACTTGTTCACTAGCCACTGCATTGTACAAAAAAAGCTCTTTGAAAGTAATTTTGCACAGTAGCTCTATTTTGAGTATATTCCAGAACAGCTTTCTATGGGACGCGTATTTTCCTCGTATATGAGTGAGTGTGATGGAGTTTAATGGTTCAAAAGCTAGATGTGATTATGCTATGCTAAATAGTTTAGTTTATTTTTTTATTAACGCGGCTCTTGAAGCAACACGAGGGCTATTGGTGATGGACCTAGAAATCTTGAACCACGGAGAAGTGTCGAGGACGACACCTGAGCTGGCACCCCCCTCTCCTAACTTCCACACCCCGCCAAGGGAGGACTTTGCCCCCCCCCCGACAGATTTAACGTGCACCATCCCCGGCTACACGGCGGGTCTTTAGCGGCCAAGGATCGAACACGCGACTGAACGAAAACCGCCGGCCACGAATCCGAAGCCATGACCACTAGGTTACCCCGGCCACACTATGCTAAAT
>BMAW01076791.1:120534-136866 GCA_019974015.1 Nephila pilipes | reverse complement strand
ATTTAGCATAGTGTGGCCGGGGTAACCTAGTGGTCATGGCTTCGGATTCGTGGCCGGCGGTTTTCGTTCAGTCGCGTGTTCGATCCTTGGCCGCTAAAGACCCGCCGTGTAGCCGGGGATGGTGCACGTTAAATCTGTCGGGGGGGGGCTGTGATCTTGACGTTTGAAAAAATGAAAAAGGAAGAAGTATAATAATTGGTTCACAAAAGGTAGGGTCGAAAATAGAGAAGAATCGCTGGAGTATCTTGAGGATGCTTCATCCGTATATATAAAAGACAACTAGTGAGTGAGTGAGTGAGTGAGTGAATGTAAAGTTTATTGGCACAAGAGCCAGATATGGCTATGCTGCGCCAAACAAGATGTAACTGTGGTCTAGATGGGGGAAAAATGAAAAAAGACAAAAATTGGTTGACAAGAAGGAGGGTCGAAAATAAAGAAGGATCGCTAGGGTAACCCGGGAGTACGTCACCCGTGTTTACTAAAGACAGTAAACCCCATAGGAAAGAAAAATATCACTAGGGGCCCCGGGGTCATGCCGCCAGTACCTACCAGAAGGAGTCAAGTCCCTGAAGTCCCCGGCTATACCCCCAGACGCTGGGTATCCATTTTAGTCGCCTCTTACGACATGCATGAGCTACAGTGGGACTATTATGTCATTCCCGGTCACCCCACGGGTCAAAAGTCAATTAACCCCATGAGAAAGAAGGAGATCACGAGGATTTTACGTGGATGGTAAACTCATATCTTTAGTCGTAACTAATAAAAAACTAAATCTCAACATTTGTAAAATCTAAAATATATTACTCTGAAAGAAATAAAATACTCTCGCTGGAATTTAATTGGGAAATTTTGATTTCACTCTAAATTTTTCCACATAGAACCTTTTTCATCACGACTGCTTCCATTGAGTTTTTCATCGAAAAGCAAACGAAAGAAATAAGAAAGAGATAAACATCGAACATGAACTCAGATATTTCTCAGAACCCGTATATTTTGAACGAATGATTACCCAACTGAACAGGATTTGCTCAGGAATCAGTGAACCCTGTGCCATTTTCCATCAAATAACAGCAGCAATAACAACAAAAAAACGGAATAAACCAAGAGAGAACTGAATTTTACGCATAATATTATTCGTCGCATTATAAATGGCGCACAACCACACAACTAGCTTGACAGGATCTGGTTGTAACATCAATCACAATCTTGACTTGTAGGTGTGTCAAAAGACAGAAAAAAGTAAAAGGCTCTGATTTGTGTGTGTATGTGTAACGAATTACCTAGAAGCAAATTGTGGTGTCATCCGACAGGTCAATAAAATCAAGTGAGGCCCCAAAACGAATTGTCGTATAGAGAATTTCTAGATACACACACAATTTCTTTTTCCCATTGGAAAATATTCTTAAATTTTATGGAGCATTCATCATTGATTGTGAAATAGATCATCGAATAAATTGAATATTTAATCATAATCGAGGTTAAGACCATAATTTAAGTCTGTGAAACAAATAATAAATGTTGCCTGAATAAAGCTAACCGCGTGAATATATGAAAATGTTATTTATCCAAATGAAGAGGTCACACATCCAGTAAAATTTGGGAGACCAATTAACATGCCCAGCAAACACGTCTTGTAATGATTTTGGTGTACGTGAAAGATGCAGGTATTACCTAGAACAACATTATATCTTATGAAATTATATATTTGTTCGGATTTTATGCACAATTGTATACCTGCATATTATTTACTTAATTATTAAAACGAATTGAAGAATCCTCTTTTTTTTTTAAAGATAAAAAATGGAAACTTTTGTTAAAAGGGATGTAGGGAACGCGTTTTAGAGGCTCTATATTGTCTGTTAAATTTAGGGAAAATATTTATATGTGTTATAGTTAGAAAATCGGTGTATAAACATCATAAACTTCTTAAAATTTATATGAGGATTGAAGTGAAATAAGCAATTTTATTAAACTGTTCAATAATCAGAAAAGGAAGACATGTCATGTAATCACCAATGGGAAATACCAAGTGATTGTGATTGTTTATTAACGTCGCACTGTGAAACAACTCGAGGGCTATTGGTAGAATGCCAAGGGGACCGAGCTCATCCAAAGGGCTGAGAGCTACAAAACCTCGTAATTTTGAGCCTCTGTTTAATGACGAGAACGACACCTGAATTGGCACAGCTCTCCAAACTTATGCACCACGTCAACGAGAAGACTGTGAACCATGACAGATTCAACGTGCATCAGCCCCGTCTATGCGGCGTTCTTTTGTGGCATCAAGGATTGTGTCCACCACTCGACGAAAACATCCCGCCGCTAGTCCACGGCCATGACACAAAGCCAACGCGGCCACAAATTAAAATTTCTGATATTCTTTTTCAGAATTGTAATTTTCCTAAGACAATGACACCTCAAAAATAAAATTTGAGACTCATGTTAAAAATTTCACTTTATATTAGAACAGAAACATGCGGAAAGAGAGAGAGAAACAGTTCTTTTACACAAAATGCGCATTGAGCGTATATATGACTGATTAAGTATGATAAGCCATAGTGAAGGCAAGGATTAAAATATGTGATTCGCACTATAAATTATTTTACATCATCTACGCTTACATGAATATTGCTTATCTTTTTAAAGCAAATATATTTTATGTATGAGTAGATTATATTTCTAACGGAGAATAAACGTGTCCTTGTAAAAAGTCATAAATTTAAAATGCGTGAAGAATTTTTCGTTTTAATTTTTTAATGAACATGATTTGGATAGAGATTGCTCATAAATGTCACAGTAACGGCTGAAATCACCGTTAACTGAACCGGACTATGAAACCCGAAGTTAAAGTACCGAGGTTAAATAAAAGGAAACTGTCGGTTTAAAAATTTCATTTCACCATTACGTTTTTAACTCCGGTTATTTAACTGCGAGTTTCCTAACCTGCGGTCACTGATTGAATTTCATTGGTTAAAAAAAACCCTATTACCTCGAATGATTTGTTTGCATGTTATCTATGTACATGGACGCCGTAGCCTAGTGGATATGGCAACGGACTCAGGGCCGGCGGGTTTCGTCGAGTCGTAGGTTCGAGTATCAATGCCACTTGAGACCCGCCGTGTAGCTGGGGCTATGCCAACTCCATGAGAGGGTGCCAGTTCAGGTGTCGTCCTTGTCACTTGACCGTGGTTCAAAATTTCGAAGTCCGTCGCCAATAGCTCGTGTTGCTCCTTGTACGACGTTAATTAAGCAAACAAACAAACTGTGTGCATCTTGTTTATCAACTTTATTCAGATTGATCATATTTCTTACATTATTCAATTATATATATTAGAATGGAAATATATATATTCTTAATATATTTTCATGTAACATTTGTGTGTTTTATTCTCGTTTAGTTGTGTCGTTAAAATGTAAGTCGCTCTATACTACTGGCATTTGTTTGTATACTTATGATATAAATTTAAAATTATTCTTCGCTCTAAAAAGTTATATTTTTAAATTGTTAACGGTTATTGAATTGCCTTTGCCTTTATGTTTTGATTAAATTTATTTTAAATTTCAAAATAGATTTTTGTTTTGTAAATATTGTTATGCATCATCAGATCATCTGTTGATTCTAACACGTAAAAATAAATACCTAAATATTTATGCTAGTATTGTTATTGAGTTCCAAACCATCTGAAAATAAATGAGAATAGTTATACCGTGACTAAGCATTTCTGAATTATAAAATCCTTGCGTATAAACACTTTATTAATCATATATATAATTATGTTGTAGCATTTATATACTGATCTATGAATTAAACAGTTATAATTTTGTATTTTGAATTACAATTGAAATTTTATAAAAATTATAAACAAAATCAGTTTAATCATAAGTTGTTAATAATGTTTTAAAAAGGAATCATCAACATTTAAGTAAATGTATTAAATCATTCTAAGCTACCTGAAAAAGATATGTAAATATATATATTCCATATACTATTTCAAATTCAATTATTTTCAAGCATTAACTTTCTCACCCAATTTTTTTCTTGTATTAAATAATATTTTTTTTAATCAAATCAAATTTTTACTTGTATGTTTTAATATAAAATGAAGTTCAGAAATTGAAATTCTGTCTATGTGAATAACAGACACATACCAAAACTTATGTTACTGTTAATCGATAGGATTATATATATAATTTTTCTTTTTAAAATTTTATTCTCAATGGAAATGAGAAAATGATACCAGGAATAGAAAGACTTAGAGCTGAACAGATTGTTCAGCATTATTCTAGATTTACATTCTGTAAATCTAGAATAAAGCTGAACTATCTGCTATAATGCCTTTTCATGCAAAAGAGATTCTTGTTTTTTCCCTCTAACAGCAGAACCTCAGTTTTACTTAGTTATTCATCTCAGCACGAGTATATTTTTAAAAAGTCCTTTTTAAAATGATTAAATTGTGTAAATAAATATTATACAAACATCAAGTCTTTTTATATTTTTCTTACTTATCTTACAAAGTCTATTGAATAATAAATATTTAGCTTGGGATTTTAATGAATGAATGTGATTGATTGGATTATAAAAAAAATGTTTCAATTATTGAAATTTTAGTTTTAGTTTAGTTTTTATTAACGTCGCACTAGAAGCAACATGAGGGATATTGACGACGGACCTCGTAATTTTGAACCTCGTTCAGGTGACGAGGACGACACATGAGCTGGCACCCCCTCTTCTAACTTCCACGCCAACGGGAGGACTTTGGGCCCCGACAGATTTAACGTGCATCAGCCCAGGGCACTTGGCGGGTCTTTGGTAACCATCACTTATTGAATAACAGAGCTAGATAATATACTTGCCTTTATCTTACGGTGAACATTATAAATTGTTTCTCCAATTTAATGAATTACATATAAATATACGGTGTTTATGTCGTGTATCAAATATAAAAGAAAATTTATTATTTATTCTGTATGAATAAATGTTGGAGTTCATGGCATGGAATAAAATTTGAATATCCGAGCATTTAAATTTGTGCAACATTTGGTTCTAAAATGCACATTAAATTTGTGATTAAATTAAAACCATATCCTTTAAGAAAAGTATATTCTGAAACTTCTAACAGCTGTCTTAAAGCATCTGAAATTTGCTTTAATTCGTTGAGAATTATTTAGAAGAAAAGCTGTTTTTGCCAACATTTTATTTTGTGTGTATAATTTCTTACTTTATTAGCGTTATATAGTATTCTTGGAAGGAAAAACTAATTCACAACAATCTTAATATATTAAATATAAACAAATATCTTAAAACAAAAAGATGTAAATAATGTATAATTTCTCAGTCAATTAAAAGCATTTTAAGTTATATTAACTTATGCTTATGAAGTAAAAAAGGAAAAGAACAGAATGCTTCTCGAGCATTATTCTGTATAGTCATCGTGCCCGCGGTAGCCTAGTGGTCATGGCTTCAGATTCGTGGCGACGGTTTTCGTTCAGTCGTGGGTTCGATCCTTGGCCGCCAAAGACCTGCCGTGTTACCGGGGCTGATTCATGTTAAATCTGTCGAGACCTAGAGTCCTCCCACTGGCTTGGTGTGGAAGTTAGGAGGTGCCAGCACAGGTGTCGTCCTCGTCACTTGACCGAGGCTCAAAATTACGAGGTCCGTCGCCAATAGCCCTTGTGTTGCTTCTAATGCGACGTCAATAAAAACTTAACTCTGTGTAGTTAACTTAAAAATAAAGTGTAGCAAAGGGGTCCAAAAAATCCTAAAATTTCACAACACTGCTTTTTAAATACTATGGTATTATTCTATAAAAACATATTACACAAGCTTACACACATTTGCCTTTATTGAAAATTTAGATCAAACTAAAGTAAAAATTATGCAAACAAGCATTTTTTTTTTTTTTTTTTTTTTTGCAGGATGCAAAAAAAAAAAAGGTTAATACATGCAATGGTACATACTTTTCGGCAAATATCGTCAGCATCATACACAAATATTTACAAATATGAAAATAATTTTTAACTCGGATCTATAATAATTCTTAAAAAGTTATTGGATCTTATATCTTTTCAAGAATTAATGTCACGAAGTAAGTCACTAAATATATGATTATAATGTGTAACATTACGAATATACTCAATACACAAATAATTATTTATCTGAAAATCATTTTCAGAATTGACCACCAATAATTCTTAGGAAATAATAGAAACTTTCTGAAGATATTACAATACAACACATTTCAAATAAGCAATGGTTTAAAATTAGATAAGTATTTTTGCATTAATTATTCATTCAAATTTGAAAATTCTCAATGTATAAACCAACAAATATTACCAGACAATTTAAACAAATGTTAAAAATAAATACTAACATATTAAATATATCGAAATACTTTTCAAAAACTATCTTATTGAATTAAATTTTAAAGAACAGCTTTAAAGAAACATTTTTCAAACGTTAGAAAATCACAGTTAAATTAGGATGTTTTCATGATTATTAAAAAATGTCTGCGTGTAAGTCAGATAAATTTGAAGTCATTATTTCAGCTTGTTGATAGAAGAATGGTTCAATACCTTTATGCTACATCAATCCAAAATAAAGTCTTAAACAATAATTTTGAAACAGCAAAACATAAAAAAAAAGCTGTGTGATAATTTCACATTCAATTAAAAAGTAGTATCCATTGTAAAATGTAAGTTACATTAACTTATGTAGAATAATATGAATACAAGACTTGTTTACATCGATGGGTAGCAAGTAGATATCACATCATGACGGCACATGAATTATTGAGCAATCGATGAAATTTTCTTAATTTTATCCGTCGTAAAAACTCTTTTAACGCCAATTCAAATGCTCTCACGTTAAAAACTACAACTATTTTCACCTTTCAAGGAACAACTAATTCTCCCGAGCACCATTGAAGAAAAGAACATTCTGCAATAAATTCAGGAAAATTATATTATATTGGATTAAATGTATTTGTACGAAATATAATTTTAAAAAACTATCATTCTGTTACAACACAATGCTGGTACTGAATTATTAGCATCAAAGGACACTAAGCAGTCAGTATATCTGGAACCATATGCTTCTCCCTCAAATATATTAGGCTAGCTGCTGACAGACTGGCTGCTTTTCGCATAATCCGTGCTTCGCTGTCTCTCTCCGCTTCCTGTAATGCGCACCTACTCTCTTCAGTAGGATTGCTGGTTAGGTATACTTTGTGTATTGCCCACACACTCAGATGGACTGTTTGTTTTTTAAAATGAGCTCAACTTTGTAATTGTTCGTGAAAAAGAATATAGAAAAAAAATTGTGACGATAGTTGTTTCATTGTACATTTATATATATGAAATAGAAAGTAAAAGTTAAAACTACTGAGTGTAATCTTTCTACACAAAGTTCGTAGCTGCTAATCACATACATAAAGAACAAAGCTGGGTACGATGCTGTTACTATTGAAGATGAATGTCCCCGGAGGCATTATAAGAATGTGAGATTGATTGGTTTAGTTAACATGTCTCTAGAAGCAACTCTGGGGCTACTGGAGACGGACCTTGTAATTTTGAACCTCAATCAAATGAGGAGGACGACTCCTGTCCTGGTATTTCCCTCACCCAACTTCCACACCACGCCAAAAGGAAGACTTTGAGCCTCGACTAATAAAACGTGCATCAGCCCCGCCTACACGGCGGGTATTTTGTGGCATCAAGGCTTGAATCCCCGATTCGACGAGGACTTCTGTCCTGGAATCAGTGACCATGATCACTAGGCTACTGCAACCACAAGAATGTGAGATAAAAGAGTTCAACTTATCTTACTGAAAATATAATTCAATTCTCTTTAAATCTCAAACTTAAATTAATTTCATTTTTAAGCTTAAGTATTTTTAAATGAATTCTTCTACATTTTGTTTAAATTTAAGTAAATGTTTGTCGTTTAAATTTAAGTAAATGTTTGTCGTTTAAATTTAAGTAAATGGGAACAAGAGGAATTTTTAGAACTCTCATAAAACTATATCCTTAACTCAGTCATTTCCGAGCCTCAAAATCTCAATATAACCGATGTAGGAATCATATGATTCCAGGAATAGCATTTGTTTAAAAAAGATGTGGCCGCGGTAGCCTAGTGGTCATGGTCCGGGTCTCGCGGCCGGCGGTTTTTGTCGAGTCGTGCGTTAGAACCTTGATGCCGTGTTGCTTACCGTGTATTAGAGGGGGGGGTGGTGCCAGCTCAGGTGTCGTCCTCGTCACTTGACCGTGGTCCGAGGTTCAAAATTACGAGGTCCGTCGCTAATAGCCCTCGTGTTGCTTCTAGTGCGACGTTAATAAAAGAAACTAAACTAAACTAGCTTACCGTGTATCCGGGATTGACGCACTTTAATCTGTCGAGGTTCAAAGTCTTCCCATTGGCATGGTGTGGAAGTTAGGTGAGGGAAATGCTTGTTCAGGTGTCGTCCTCGTCACTTCACCGAGGTTCAAAATTATAAGGTCAGTCACTAATAGCCCTCTTGTTGCTTCTGGTGCTACGTTAATAAAACAAATCCAAAACCTAAAATAACGATAGATAATGTGCACGTCTGGTTTCAAATGGAAAACATAAGATGGTGAAATTCCTCCCCTTTTTTGCGTTATATAGCTTACTATTTTCATATTGTATTGATAGGGATAAAAATTTTTCTCTTTTAATTTATACCTCCGATGTAGGTTATAAATTAAGGATTTAATGATCAGATACCCCCTCCTCCTTCCCTCCCTATAAGATTCTAAAAGGAATCTGAACGTTTCTACATTCTTAGAGAACTTTAAAAAGTATCTGATTAACAAAAACTATCTATTTTCTCATCTTATTTTCAAAGAATATTTTTTTTCTGAAAGAGAAAGAGAATTGTGAATGTATGTTTTAAGGGTGATCAATCTTCAACATACTAATCAACTACAATAAAATAGAATTTTTTTGAAAATGAGGAGGGTTGGATATTGGTTTAAAATAATCTAATTTATTAAAGCAAAATAGATATTCGTAATATAACATAATTTCTCAAATAATTTGCGATGCAAAAACAAAAAAATGGTTGGGAGAAAACGTCGAAAAGTAATTATAATGCCGAAAAATAATTTAATTAGCTTTCAAAGGAAATGTCAAGCCATTTACAAAAAAGAATAATATTTATAAACTAAAATATGAAAGGAAAAAACTGAACACATTGCTGAATGTATAATTTGCATTAACCTTACTAAATAATACTGCCTTTAAAATTTATTTTAAATGGAATATTCTTGGTACTTCAAAACAAACTACGCTATCTTATTTCAAACAAAAAGGTTTTTTAAATTTTTTTTTTTTATTCCAGAGTTGAAGTATGCTTCAGAGAATCCTTACAGGAATAACAACGTTCCTTTTTTTAGAATTCTGAATGAGTTTCCTTTTATTAAAGCTTTCGAAGTTTCTTTGCTGATAGCTTAAGATAAACTAAATAAACTACTTAGCGTCATCTCTTTTAAGTCAAATATGACGAAAGCAGACTGTGAAGTTTTGAATTTAAGAAAAGGTAGAAAGTAGAAAATTGCCGTTGATTTCGAAAAATATAACTTAATGAAAACGAATTCATTAAGGCGTAACATAACAGTTTATTCAAATTTTTAGCTTTTTCAAAATCTACACAGCACATATTTGAATACACACAGGTATATTTGTTTATTGCCTCAGTGATTTGTGACTTCTCGTAGAAATTGAAAAGGCTTTATTATGAACCACAGTAATGACATAGAATAAACATTTATTTCGTGAATGTCTTAAATATCAAGTCATTGAAGCATAAAAATTGTTTTCAGACCTAAATAATATAAAATATACAGCGTTTGAAAATATTCATCCCTGTGGCTGCGGTAGCCAAGTGGTTATAGTCATTGAGTCGGAGGTTCGAGTCCACGAGCCACTGAAGACCCGCCATGTAGTGGGGCTAATGCACATTTTATCTGTCGAGGTCCCAAGATCTCTCGTTGGTGTAGAAATTTGTGGAGAGTGGTGCCAGCTCGGGTATTGTTCTCGTCACTTGACCGCAGCTTTAAATTACACTGTCCGTCATCAACATTTTAGTTTTTTTTTAGTTTAGTTTTTATTAACGTCGCACTAGAAGCAACACGAAGGCTATTGGCGAAGGACCTCGTAATTTTGAACCACGGTCAAGTGACGAGGACGATATTCGAGCTGGCACCCCCTCTCCTAACATCCACACCACGCCAACGGGAGGACTTTGTGCCCCAAACAGTTTTAACGTGCATCAGCCCCGGCTACACGGCGGGTCTTTGGCGGCCAAGGATCGAACCCGCGACTGAACGAAAACAGCCGGCCGCTAGTCTACGACCTTGACCACTAGGCTACCGCGGCCCCCCATCATCAACAGACCTCGTATTGCTTTTTAGAGCAACTTTAACAAACAGTCAATCAATCAATCATCCTTGTTGCAGGATGATCGCTGCCAAGAGTGAAAAAAAACTTATAGATTTATTAATATTTCTGCAATCTCCATCTTAGTTAAGACATAGTATTTGGTTTATTTAGAAAATAAGATGTCAGGCAACGCTAAACTTCTGAAACTGCTAGAGTTGTTCGTAGAAAACTGTTGAACTTTCTGGTAGAAAATAATAAGGAATTAGTAAATACACAATGGCTATTTTACAGAGAAAGCAAAAGCATTTTATTTCTTCCTTCAAGATCTTTATTTGACTTTTGCGACTTGAACAGTTAATTGATTAATTTAAGAAAACTTAAGTCGATATATTAAGATAAACTTAAGATACCGCCTACATACAATAATTTCTGAAATAATTGGAGATATTTGTTGTCTTCCTGTTTCTAGCATTCGGGATGTTTCACATGTCCGATAAGAATCAATTTACGTCATTTCACTTGCAAAAAAACACTTTGAGAGCAACTTAGCCCAAAGAAATTTCCTGCTTTTGGATCGGAGGGGGAAAACACCAATGAAACTACAGGAAAGGTATTTAATCTGTTCTGGAAATAATACGCATGTTTGCGGTTTTTAACACGTGACTGAGAGAACAGTAGCTTTTTCAACTCTTAGTCATGAAGGTTGCTAAAAGAAACAAACTTGTTACACACCTTCGAAATCTATAAACCATGAACTCGACGTTCTTGAAAAGAAATTCAACTGATACTTTACTCTGATGGCACGTGATTCATACAATGTTACATTAGTTAAGACTGATAAATAAGCCAGACATTTTTAGTTCAAGGGTTTGTAGAGTGCATTGTAACAATATTATACCAAGAAATTTCGAAGAAAAAAAAACAGAAGTTTAACGAAAGAAGCAGAAAATCAAAAGTTTAATAACTTCTGATTTGGCAATTCCCAATTCAGGATGAGGACGACTAGTTTATGATTTGTTGCATATGCTGAACTGAAATGAATTCAGAAAATACGAATATGAACTTCTATATGTTGGCTCAATCTGCACGTATTATTTCCTTCGTCAATAATCAAATTTTAAAATCTTAATTTTTTCAAGAAGTAGACAAATATTCTACTACTCATTGTTTTACTTATCACACACTAGTTTTTGCTTGCAAAATATAAATTTATTTTTTATTGACATCTTAAATAAAATGACGTCACCTGACCGTGGCTCAAAATTACGAAGTCCGTCGCCAATAGCCCTCGTGTTGCTTCTAGTGCGATGTTAATCAAAACTGAACTAAACTAAACTTAAATAAAATGATAAAGAACAAATGTTAAATTAAGTTATTTAACTAATTTAATGGGCAATTCTGTCTCTAAGATGTATGAAATACATCAGCCACAATTTGCATTTGTCGATGAATTAGATATACATTTCTTCGTCAAGGTAGATGGCTGAGGAAATAAATAATCTCGGTTATTATGCTTTTTTCCTACACAATCTTAACTGGTAAATTGGATTATACTAGTTATATGGAAAAGATACTGAAATAGAAAAGGGCTGTACAACGCATCTATTTCACGGTAAAATTACTGAAAAACCCAGATATAAGTACTTTTTTACTCTTAAATTTTGGGGGGAAATATTTAAATAAAATATTAAAATAAAAATTTGACGTCTCTTTATATTAAAAAACGCTGCTCTGTAGGAGTTTGTGGCCGCGGATGCCGAGTGGTAATGGTTGTGGGCTCTCGACCAGCGTTGTTTCTCTAGAGTCGTGGGTTCGAGCCGTGATGCTCCTGAGAACCATCGTGTAGCGGGAATAATGAACATTAAATATGGTCTAGGTCCTAAATCTTCCCCTTCGCGGGGTGCGGAAGTTTGGAGGGGGGATGCCCTCTTAGTTGACGTCCTCGTTACCTGACGAAGACTCAAAATTACGGAATCCACACCCTTTATCCCTCGTGTAACTTCCAAGTAAGATAATAATAAACAATTAACCGTTAGAGTTTATAATTTATATGAAAACTGTTTCTTAATTCTTTTTAGTTATGAAACACTCACATGATACGATTGCTGCATATTGCGGTAATCATGTCCAGTCAATAAATTTGAAAGGAAATATCGAATGCCTTAGGATTTAAAAATTCTGACAAAAGAAATATTGCCTTGCAAACTTATTGCGAATTGCTTATTAATTTTCGGAGGATTTCTGTATACTTATAAGAAGTTGGAAGAAAATGCAAAAAATTGTTTTTTCCTCTCTGATATGCAAATAAATATTAAAAAAAAAATTAAATCAAGTTTTTAATTAAAGATGGGATAAAAATAATATTTTAGTGCAAAATAATTTGTAACTTATAATAGCTTGAAGCGCTTACCTAAGGTATACCTAGGTAATTATCGATAAATTAAATACCATAACTTCTTACATGAGATCAGGAGTATTAAAGGCCTTTAATAAATTATATTATTTTTTACATTAATTTGAAAAATATTTTTATCCTTTTTAGTCCATATTTAAATTAAAACTTAATTAAAAGAATTTGTTTTAATAATATTTATTTAATTCCTTTTAGTCTGCAAAATTAAGACTAAAGAAAACAATTACTGGAACTATAAGGGTGCAAAAGCTTAAAAGTTGTTAAGTTTAAGGTCTGGTCCCTCATCCCTCTCTCCCAAGTCCATCATTGCCTGAGCATAAGTACATTATTGTATTGTCATCTGAATTGTATGTGTATACAAAATTTCAGCTAGATCGGATAAGAAGCGGTTTAATATTCGAGTACAAATTTTCAACTGGAAAGACATATTTCTTAGATATGAACTTATCAAGTTAAATAAAAGTTTATAAAAAGCAAAAGTGACGTTTACTTTTTGTTGGCTGAGGAATATAAATGTTTGTCTAATTTTTTAAAAAAAATGTAATACTTTTTAGATCACCAGGGAATAATTTGGTCAACTACTTTCAAAAGCAAAAGAGAGTAGATAACACTATGCCAAATTGTGGGTGTGTATGTGAAAATACACACATTTCACACCATAAATAAAAGTCGAAGGAAAGGGTTGAAACCTTCAGATATACTAAAAAAATGATTTAACTATTCATTAATCATTTCAACCATAATTCATAGCTTTTATTTCGTTATGTAAAACTTTAAAAAAGAGATTTTTTATTTTCTTTGACAGACAAAATATTAAAAAAATAAACTACAGAGTGGCGTGATATTTAATTATTTCCGATTTTGAAAAATAAGGATATTAACATCAAGTATAACGTAACTTGAAAAGATTTTGTAGCTATTGAAGCACGTCGAAATAGTCTCGGAAATCTTTTAGAAGAGAAAGTTAACAATAGTCATGATCATTTTAAAAAAATCGACAATGGCGCCATTGTTCATTTTGTGATTCCACTCTTTCACCTGACCGACCCTGAACCTCCATCCAAATCGGGTGATTAAATTACACACAATGTATGAATAGGATAATACGAAAGCAGTAGACACGTGACAGTCTTTCTCTTCCCCAATTGAACTTAATCATTTCCGGTGAAATTTGAAAACGTGGACAGACTCACAAAGAAAAATAGATTGAATAAGTCCTTTTAAAATTTAAAACCACACGTCTTAACATTGTACCCTGAGGCGAACTAAATCATGGCCTAAATCGAACTAGCCTCCTGGAAAAACATTGTAAACGAATTTAAATTTTGCGAAAAAGTGATTTCTTCTGGTGGCACGGTAGCCTAGTGGTCGTGATCACGAACTCGACGAATCACTGGCGTAGTTGCTAGTGATTCGTTGAGTTGTAGGTTGGAGTCCTGAAGATCCGGCGTGTAGCGGGACTGATGCATATTAAATCTACCGAAGCGTGTCTGGGGTATGGTGTAGAAGCTTGGAGAGGGAATTGACAGCTCAGGTGTCGCGTCCCCGTCACTTGATCGAGGCTGGGAGTTCCGAGGTCCGTCGCCAATAGCTCTCGTGCTGCTTCTAAAAGGTGACGTTAATAATCAATCAATGTTTTTCTTTTGTGTTAGTATAGGTTTCTTCACACGACTGGACTAGTTTTAATTAATTATTTATTAACTACGCAATAAAAAGAAACACGAGAGCTATTGGCGATGGACCTTGTAATTTTGAACCTCAGTCTAGTGACAAGGACGAAACCTCAGCAATCAGCTCCCTCTCCAAACTTCCACACCACTGCAGTGAAAGGACTTGGGATTTAACTTGCATTAGCTCTGCTACATGGTGAATCTTCAATGGCATCAGGCTCGAACCCACTACTCGATGGAAACAAAGCCACCCTTGAGTCCTCAACCATGACCACTTGGCTATCGCAGCCATATCTGGACTAGTGAGACAGCCATTAAGCTAACTGAAACATCTTCGATAAGAAAAAAAAGAAGAAAAAGAGGTTAATTTATGCCAGATTTAAACAATCCTCATTTTTTTTAAAAATCAAAGCAATGAAAGTAATATTTTAACATGGAAATCACTTTTGTATCTGTTATTGTTATAGAAAATCCCATATATATATATATACATACATATATATATATATACACATATATATACACACACATTAGCAATGAATAATCACATTAACTGCATTTATAATTTTTATACTTGTCAGTAATATATTTTTTTAGGTACTTTTTTCTTGAAATACACTGCGTTAATAACTCGCAATTTTTCAGATTACTTATAAACATAAAATTATAAACATTTGAGAATTGTAATTTCAAAAATTCGAGGTAATAAAATTAAAAAATTTTAAAAAGTTTTGCGATTCAAATTTCTCTTAATTTTTATACAATTACCGAGCATAATATAAAATTTATCTAAGCGTCTCTTGGAAAAAATAATAACTTATTGTACAGGAAATAACCCCATTTTATAACGTGGAATATATCAACACTATATAGATAAAGTAGATTTCAAAGAAAGTGTAACAGAACCCCAAAAAAACTTCATTTAGAGAAAAACACAAATACAGACATTTTTCTCCCTAGAGTGGTTCGCTTGCTTATAACATTAAAATCCTATTTTCTGGTTTTATTTGTATCAAAATTTCACAAATAATATGCATATGAATCAGTGAAATGTCCTTTAATTTTCAACTGTAAAATAAGAAGAAAAATTGCAAAATGTGAAGCATTTCAACGCCTCAGTTAACTCTAGGTCTTGGAGTCAGTAAACCGGCCAACCGGGAAGACCTTCATTTAAGCATTCATTAAGATTCAACAAATAAGTTATATACACACACACACACATATATATATGTATATATACAATACAAACCTTATACATGCAGAAAGTCAAATATATATATATATATATATATATATATATATATATATATATATATATATATATATATATATATATATATATATTTATATTTATATACAATGCAAATCTTATACATGCAGAAAGTCAAAACGTTGAATGTAGAGGTAGATTAATTTTAATTGTATCGTGCTTATAATTTTACTCGTATCATAACATTTTTATAATTTATAACGGAGCAAATTTTTAACCCCAAAATAACAATTCAATTCTAAAGAACTAATAGAAAATTGCAGGAAAAACAAGGCTATAAAATCTTAACGGGCTTACACGAATTCTTTTTTTTTTTCTTTAAATTTTCTTTTTATGGAAAAGCACTAAGTGTTCTAAAAAGTCTACGTCAAATGCCATCTGCCAGCAATTACCAGTTCGAAGGAAAATGTTCTACAGGAAGTTAAAAGCAAGAGAAAAAAAATTAATGAAGGTCAACTAGACCTAAAATAGCAGTAGATAATAAGAAAAACGTACACATAAATAAAATCCCTCCTCCCATATACATAAACCAGTTGTGCACCATGTGCGGAGCGGGGGGTTGGTCTCTCGAAATATGTCCCAT
>BMAW01076791.1:80013-115855 GCA_019974015.1 Nephila pilipes | reverse complement strand
ATATATATATATATATATATATATATATATATATAATAAAAGGTTTACATTTGTTTTGAAATAAAATTATTGTTTATAATAGTATTTCAGTAAATTTATTGCTTTTTCATTATAATATTTTGTATATTATTTAACTAATGATAATATTTTTAACTTGATTGTTTTGGTTATTTTAATGTATGGTTTTAGTGGTTATAATTTGCAATTTGTAATGTTTTCTTATAATTTTAAATTATGTCTAAATAACATTTATAACTATACATACACGCATTAAGACTTCACTTATGCTTGAAAAACAATAAGGAAAATTTATCAATGTCAATTGGATTGGATGTCTTCTTGTTCTTTATTCTAACATTTTTTTAAAATTGTGGTTATTAATATTAAGTAATAAGAATAACCGAGGAAAAAGAGAGAAGGAAATTTCATCGACTTTCACATTGTGATTTATTTTTAAATGATAATTCTATTTTCTCCGAAGTCAAATATAATTTATCAGAACAGGAAAAAATAAATATATAATCCTGTTCATCCCCCTCCCGCTACAGGAAACTTTATAAAAAGGGTGACCTTGTAGAACAAGTCCAGAACGTTCAATGATACCAAAGAAATTTAACAAATTAGATATTAAATACTTATCCCAACTTCATACGTCATACCTTAATGTTTGCTGTTACGCATACATAAACATACAATGCGTGGGCATTGGAAATAGCTAGCTCTCTGAATTACGCATATTTAAACCCATTATTTAATTAGCATCTATTAAATTTGAAACTATCATTATGACAGAATTGTAGTGTTGAACTGAATTGGTAACCAAAAACTTCTTTCTCAATTCATTTCTAATTTGCCGTAAATTAATTTAACTCTTTTTGTTTTATTAAAAAAAAATAGCACCCTACAAATTTTAGTTTTGCATGCGAGTTCATTCTCTGTCTTAGAAATAGAGATTATTAACTTATTTTGTTTAGTTTCCGCGTCGCTAACTAATTTTTTATTTAAATTTGCCTCATTTTTAAAGCAGACCTTTTTACCCCCATTCTTTGAATGATAATAACTCAACAAATGTTGAAGAATGAGGTATCCATTCAAGTAGCAGAAATTAAGTCTATCTTTTTAATGATTTGATTTTTCCGAAGCAAAAATTTCCTTTAAATCCGCCCTTTCATCTATAGATTAAACCTCTTAGAAAGACTATAATAAATCCCAGCCGAGGTACAAACGACTTTTGTATAATGTTATATATAAATTGCACATTTCGTCAAAATTACGACGTTCACTTACAATAGCTCTAGAGTTGAACTATTGTGTCCTGAGGTTATTGCAACCAAAACGAATAAAAACAATGCGGGTTTGATACAACATATTTTATAAATTATAACTCGTTCTGTGTAAAGCGATCGACAAATTTTTTTGCTTCGTTTCTTTCCACATAATTTTACAGCATTTTAAGAAATTTTTTGAGCAAGTTGTTAATGTGTAAGCAGAAAATATTATTTGCTAACAGATTTGGCTTAGAAATCGCTTCTGTTTGCATGTAAGTGAACGGAGAAAGACATGTAATTTAATAAAATGCTTTGCAGATAAATGTAAGTGATCAGAAATAATTAAAAAAAAAAAACCTTATAAATATTTTCTAAATTATGTTAATTTTAATCGAAAAACTTGGATCATAAAATCCGAGAGTTGTTACATTGAGGAGTTACATTTCTTCATTCATAAGATATATATCCTTAAAGATTAATTTTTCTCAGACTATATATATACTAATAGAAATCCATTTGCTGTTTATTATTATTATTAATATGCTTTCTTGTCTATTTAATATGTGATTATAAAGGTTGTTTCTTTTTCAAGATTTCAATATATGATTGATGAAACACTATAGAATATGACTTTGAATTTTGCCTTAAACCTCTGAATCTCATTCAAAGCAATTCCTCTTATTTATGATATTTTTAGGAACCGAACTCATGTTACTTATATGCACAGTGCTACCTTATATGTCCTTATCACTTAAATATTTTAATTAATTCTAGTAAAATTTGGTTTTGTTTGATTTTATTAACGTCACACTGGAAGCAATACGAGGGCTATTCAATAATTCTGGTAAAATGACACTATTTAAAAGATCTTTTAAAGTGTACAAAGGACCAATGCAACTGAATCAGAATCTTTATTCAAAAAAAAAAAACAAAAAAAAAAATCCTTATCAACAATAAAGCAATAAAACTGAAATTACTTGCGTAACCTTTAAGAATTTATTATGAATATTATAAAAAAGATTGATGTTCAACACTGGAGAGAGAGAGAGAGAGAGAACCTTATTGGTAAAATGAGAGAGAGAAAATCCTTTTCACACAAACAGTTTTTTAATGTTATAGTCGTATACTAAGGGTATTCTTTTGAAAACTACATTTGCATTGTTTTCCAAGTTAAATTAACTATAAAATAGTATATGAATTGACATTGCATAAAACAAGTTGTAAGAAAATAATAGTTTTTATTAAACCTACTCTGACTAATATGAATAATAAGTTTAATGAGAAATATAACAACGAATTTATGTGAATTCTTTCAGTTTCATATTTTTCTCAGATGTCACTCGATGTAAAGAAAAAAAAATTACTCACAAAATTAAATAATGACTAATAAATACTTAAGCGTACACCAAGATAGGACACACACACATAAATATATATACACCATAAGGTGTGTCTACAAGTATTTTCTTGGCTAATATTTATTTACATTATTATGAATATAATTATATTGAATATAATACTTTCAAAATATATATATATATATATATATATATATATATATATTAATCTTTCAAAATAATAATGATGAAAGATGTTAAATCTTTTTCCAGAGTATTTAAAATTATTGCAAACTAATAATAACATTAATGAATCGGAATTTTTAGACATTTTTGAAATAGAAGATAATAAAAATTTATTGCAGTATTTATGACAAAAGAGATAATTTTTGTTGTACTGTTATGAATAAGTTTTTAAAGTCTTAGTATTTTCAGAAGTCTTATTTATAATTATATTTTATATAACATTAGACTCGTAATTAATGTACATAATATTCACAAAAACCTTGATAATTTTCAAAAACTTTGTCAGCAAGCTTATTATCTTTTGAGCTTTATAAAGAGTAACTTAAATATAATAAATATAAGATAGGGTTAAGAATATACGTGTATTTTTGTTTTTAAATTTTAGTTTACTTTTTAGAGTTTTTCCCCTTATTATTATATTTAATATTATAGCTTTAAATTTAGCTTTTCGTTTGATCTTTCATATAGTACTCTCTCTCTCTCTCTCTCTCTGAGAGATGACATTATTCTCTCTTCCCACTTTTCAATATCCGCCTCTCTTTTGGGATTTTCTTTACGTGGTGCTTGTGTTCTCTGTTTTTTTCCGTCTCATATAAGTTTTTATTTTTATCTTTTTTAATCTTCGGATTAATAATTTATTTTCATTTTACTGCTTGCTTTTGAAATATATCTTGTATATATCTCTATGTTTTCATGGGTATTTTACTTAAAAATTTTCATCTTTTCTGTATATTTGGCTTTTTGAAATTTTGGTTGTATATCATTTAATATAACAATCTTCTGTTTGGAGAAAAATTAGCCAATTAAATTAATTTAATCCAGCCAAACTGTCTTAAGCTAACTACAGAATTTAAAAATGTTATATTTCATTTTCTTTTCTTTTTCTGTCTATTTAGCTTTGTTTTCTCAATCTCTGGTCTGCACACCTTTTTATGGTTTTTATTTTACTTTTCATTCCAACATTTATAGGTATAGTATTTTTTTAAATACATTTATATTTTATTTAACTTTTTATAAGTTTTGTAATGCTTTGCTTTTTCATTTGTGTATATGTAATTAGGTATACAAAAATTATTATATTGTTTCCCTTTTCTTATTAATTTCCTTTTTATCTTCTAAAATTTTCTTAACTGTGGTTTCTTTTTGTAAATAATAATCATTTTATAATTTTTTTTAAATAATTATTTTTTACTACTTTTAATTAATTCATGTTAGAATATTTCTTTATTTTTATTTGATTTACTATTTTCATAATATGTATATTTTGTTTTTCCTACACGTGACAATTTGAACATGCAACAACATCGTTCTTTTTTGTTTTATTCCTTGTGTTTTCGATGGCATATTTGTTTAATAGTTATTTTAGTTTTTGTTTTTAAGGATTTATTTGGGCTTATATTGTTTTTTTCTGAATTGATTTTTAATGTTTTTGAGTTTCCTTTCAGATTCTTTTCAACGGTATTTTTGGTTTTATGACCCTTTATTTTCACAATATATTTAGTTGATGGGGATAGTTTGACCAATAATTTTAGAATAACACAGTCTAATATCTAAAGCCTATTACAACTTTAAATATAATTTTTTTTTTCCTTCAAATTTTTGATTTTTGAAATTTTTTAGTCACTACATTTTTTTTTTTTTTTTTTTTTTTTTTTGATATTTCTGGTTTTTATCTATTTATTTTTCATTTAATTAACTTTCTTTTGAACTTATAATTCTTCTTTTGTAGTTCAATTTCAATAATGTGTTATTATTATTCACCTTTCAGTGTGCAATTTTTATCTATTTTAGGTTTGTTTTATATTTTACTTCTTAATGATTCAGTTGTGATTTTTATATTTTGTTATAATGTTTATTTCTAAAATAACTTTTTAGTTTATTTGTGATTTTTTTAAAAAAAAATGTGTGTGTTTTGTATAATTTGTGTGAGTGCAACTTCTTCCGCTTTTCCTGATAACCTCAAACACATTGAAATGACCAAGTGATTAAATTCAATTTCAATATTGTGCCATTCTTTTACTATTGCTACTTCTAGTTCTTGGGCCGATGAAAACTGTTTATTTTTAGCATAACTTTGCGGTATAATGTACTCCCAAAGGTTTTCCATGGGGTTTAAGTCTTTACTTCGATTTGGCCATGGCAAAACTAATTTTTCCTTTTCCAAATCATTCTTGGATGGATTAAGATGTATGGCAAGAAGCAATGTTTTGCTGAAATATCCAGTTAGCACCACCTAATAAAAGCACAAATAGTATCAGATGAGCATGTAGCAGGGCTTGATATTGTGGATGAATACGTCCCAAAATTCTCGACAAATCGAGCTCTAAAGGCTCCCCAACTATTATGGCTACTTCTTCCATTTGTCGACTGAAACATTCTATCCGTTCCTACCTCAAGTTGTACCAATAGTGATAGTAGCAATCAGGACCGTCATGGTTAAATTTCTTATCACCCTAAAACATGATTTGTTTCCTTTCATCGTTTCATGTCGTGATATTTTTAGCCTATTTCAGTTTTTCTTCTCAATGATGCTTCAAAAACTTCGGTTTTTTTTCCTCCACATTTTCATAATTTTTGTATCAGTATTTGATTTAAGACTCTTCCACACTTTTTCATGTGAAGTTTTTCTATTGAAAAGTTCCAAATTTTTTCGTGCCAAAAGCCTTTTTTTAGATGACAGTCGAAAAAGGCGTCAATTCTCAAATGCTGACGAAATCCTTTTTCTTCCAGATCATTTTATTTTGCTTGAATAATCGTTATTGATTACGACATTGTGAATGGCAATTTTAGAACGCTTCCTCTGACCTCGCTATTTTCCTTTCAGTTTTACCAATACCCTTATAAAATAGAATTTTTCTCACTTCGCCTCAGATAACTCTTCACCACGTGGCAACTTCAAATAAATCGTGGATAACACAATTAAAACCTGCACCTTTGCTTTTCAGGCAATGTGGTCAAATACTAATGCTGGCGTTTTATAATGATTAAGGCGTTAATAGCATTTATACGTTTTATATCGTATAATAACACATCGATCAATAACTCCCGAGACTAACCCAGAGATGTCGCTCGTAGTAAACCAGTAACCAGGTCTTTCTAGAGTACTAACCTTTGCTTGAAACGTGTCAAAATTTTAAGTCGATCGGACCAGGAAAAAGGTTTTTTGAAGTGAAGTGAAAAAGGTTTTTTCCAAGTGGGTGCCGCGATTGCTTTCGATGGAACAAAAACAGCAACGAGTCGATGATTCAGAAAGCTGTTTATCGCTATTTACTCGCAACAAAAAAGATTTCTTGCGAAAAAAAAGAAAAGAAAATTTTTTTGGAAAAAAAAAAAAAGATTTGGAAAAGCGTTGGAACGATTGTATCACCCTAAAAGGTGATTAACAAAAGGTGTTATGTTGATGAATAAAAAAAAAATTTGCAAAAAAAATGTTGTTTTCAATTTTAGACTTGGGAGTTATTGATCGATGTGTTATGCTATTTTTCTCAAACTGTCTTGTAATTTCCTAATATATATTTTATTTAATTTTCAGAAAAATGAGTAGACCTTAATAAAATTTAGATTCATTTTTAAAATTCAATTAGTACAGATAGTGCTTAGCAATCCATTTAAATACAAACGCTTAAAATTTGCATATTATGTCTTCTTGTTCAGAATGCACTAATTCGTTAGTTGTCTTATAATTTCTCAACGCACTGTGAAGTCATATATTTGCATATGCATTCTCTGTCTGTGTATCAGTTTTCATCACATTCTACCCTTTTTACATGATGCTAAATTTTCTATGTCCAGCAGTGTATGATACAATTACGCTGCTGTTCAAAATTAAGAGAATTTGCATATTTTGTAGAATTTCATGAAAAGAATTGAACGATATGTAAAAATACTGTTTCGAAACAAAGATACAAATCTTGTACGTCGAATACGTAAGCGTATACGTGTATGGGGGCAGAACTAGTCGAAAAACAGGATTTATAAGGGAGCGTGCCAAAAACCGCATTTCGTTCGCTAGCGCATTTCGCCGATTTTCTTGGGTGTTTTTTTGCAGCAATCGCTGAAAATAAAATTCAAACTATAAGAGTGAGTAACGACCAAGGTTTAGATGATTGAATAAGGTGGCGTATTCTGGGTAGACTAGAAGCAGGCCAGTCTCAAATCCAGATTTGCAGGAAATTCGATCTAACGCCCATCGTCGCATCCAAATTATGGAAACAGTTTAAGGATACTGTATCCGTCGAGAGAAAGCCTGGGAAAGGTCGTTCAAGAGCCTTGACGGCCAGAGAACATCACCATTTGTCCATTACAGCAAGGTATAACAGGGATGCTACAGCTTCTCATGACTTTCAAGAGTTGTATGCTTGCTCCTGTTTCCAGAAGAATTCACGAGAGTGGGCTGTTTGAAACCAGCCATGTTGTTTAAGTCCCGCTCAGCTCTGCGAACAGGAGAGTCCGCTAAAAATAAAGCAGAGATCATACGGATTGGAGCATGAATCAATGGGTGACCGTTCTCTTCACTGATGAGTCCAGGTTCAGCCTAACCAGTGATTTTCGACGTACTTTCATATGGAGAGACTCACTACCTGCCCTCCAATGTCCGAGAAATCGATCATTACGGTAGTGGAGGCTGGATGGTCTGGGCAGGCATCATTTTGGATTGCCACACACGTCTCCATGTCTTTGATAGAGGCACTGCGACTCTTGGAAGGTATAGGGAAAAGGACTTAGAGCCCTATATATGCCTTTTCAGGGGTCCAATCGGCCTTGATTTCCTTTTATTGGATGACAATGCGAGGTCACATAGAGCTCAACTGGTCGAAGAGTTTCTGAAAAGCGAGGATTTTCGCCGGATGGATAGGTCAGTCAGATCTCCAGACAACATTCAGAGCATACCTAGGACGCTCTGGGAAGGGCAATTGCAATTCGCAACCCCCCTCCGAGAACCATCTAAGACCTGAGAACAGCGTTGCTGAACAAGTGGGACAAATTTCCACAAGAAGTCATAAACTCCCTTATTTTCAGCATAAAATCACGTTGCGAGGTTTATATATCTGTAAGAAGGAATCATACCCCCCCCCCCCATGGACCCTTTTTTTTTTTTGCTATATTCTGCAACTGCTGTTTCATACCTTGCGACTACTATTAGTGTTACGAACGATCATGCGTGTGTATTACAATTGTAGAATGGTTATTTTTTTGTATATATCAACCCTATGTACACACCAAATTTCATTAAAATCTGTCCAGTAATTCTAGAGATAATCGACCAAATCGGAAAATTCTCTTAATTTTAAACACCAGTGTATATACAAGCGTCTTAAAATCTATCACAGTTTAGTTGCATAACATTAAATAAATTTATAGAAAAGATTATGTAGTTTTTTTTAAATCTATTTCCTTTCCTTTTCATTTAAATATGCTGTTCAGTTATGATTTTTAAAGCAATTAATAACACTCGACAATCACAACTTAGATCAGGTATAAAAAATGTAATACATACTTTGTAAAACTTTTACATATCCCTCCCCCCAGCAGTTTAATAACTGTATAAACAAATAAACAAATTTAATTTCAGTCAAATATTTCAATTACCTGGTTCTTGAAAGTAATGCTTAAAATGAGTCTTATATATCTGAAAATGAACATTTGTATTTTATAGTAAGAAAAAGTAGATTTTCAAGAGGATGTGAACGTTAATGGACTAACTTATCACCAATTAGAGATTATAGGGAATTAAGAGAGTTTTAAAAAAGTTGTAGGGGATTATAATGATTTCCTAATTTATCTAATCACGAAGGCTAAACAAAATAGAGACAGTAATAAATAAAACTAAAATGAAGTGAAATAGTTTGAAATAATCGAACGTATTAGTTTGCTTGGTAAATTGAGGTTTGACCTATTGAGATTTTTGGGATTTGCGAGGTAACCATATGTTATACAAATAAAAGAAGAAATGTTTTTTAAAGAAATCTTCAATTTTAATGATAGTTTTAACTAATATTCAATTTTAAAGATATTTTTAGCTAATATTCAATTTTAAAGATATTTTTAACTAATATTCAATTTTAAAGATATTTTTAAATATATTTTTAACTAATGATATATTAAGTTATGATTTTATTTTATTTGTAAGAATTCCACATCTTTTAAAAATAATGTTTCTGAGTTTCCATTGAGCAATAAAATTTTTTTACTACCATTGAATGTGAAATCTTGACGATAAATGCCTTGTTTGATAAAGAAATATTGCAGCATACTTTTGTTGAAAATATTCCATCCGAACGGTTTCAAAAATATAAACTAAGTTTTATGAACAATATGGAAATTCTTTCGTCATACAGAACATAATAATTCCTTCATTTAACAGATCATGGTTTTCAACACCAGTTCGCTGCATAAACATAAGCGAATACAAAAACTTATACGACTCCGACTTCTCAGTACACTCGGTATGAGACTGGAAGTAACCTTACAAAATGGAAATAATTTATAATATTAGAATTTTCACGATTCAGATGCTATTGAGTCTATACGCATCGCAGAACATGGACAACAGCTTCACTTTCCGCGGCATTGCGGAATATCTGTCAGTAGTTTCAGTTTCTCATTGGTGTGATAGTTTCAGTTTCCTATGTCTCAAACTGTTACGTCTGACTGCAGATAAACCTTTCACAAAGGATGTTTGCAAAAGCACATTAAAGCGTTAAATTATTTCAGAATATTCGGTTCAGTCGCTCTGCAGGTCTTGACACCGGATGAGTGGCTATAATTCTCAAATTTAACAAAAAAAAAAAAAAATCCAAATCAGCATTTACTACTCACCAGTTCTGAATATGCTGCTTCTAATACTTCTTTAAGATAGGTTCCTTTGAAGGTTGAGAATAAAATATAAACTAGAATATCAACTATATTAACGATTTAAATAAAGACGTGTCTGTTGTAATATTTCATTCGAATATAATATAAAATACAGTACAAATTAAATGACATTTTATATAGTAGTATAATAATTTTCCACCCGAGAATGACTGAAGGACTTTGTCCTATACATGTATAAAAATTCGAAAATAGGGTCTTATGTTTCGTTAAAAAAAATGTGTCATTCAAAGGAATTATAATATTCCAAAAAAGGTTTAATATATGTTTTCCCGAAAGATTAGCCCAGTTATTAAAATTTTAAGATTTTTTCAAAACCATTTTATTAAAAAAATTGAGTATATAATTTCATTCATTATCATACTTAACTCAACAGTCCAGGGTGGGCCAAGACCTTCTTTTGAAGATTCCTCCAAGATAATCTGCCTTTTGCCTTTGTCTGCCAGTTCCTGTCCCCAATCACCATAAAATCCGACTCAACAGAATCAAGCCACCATAGTTTGGGTTTTTTCCGACTAGAAAAGGACTTCACAGCAAAAATATTCTCTACTGGAATTTTTTCATCCTTTATAACTATACGAGGAACCCAGTTTATTCGTTTTACTTAGTATATTTAATGATATCAGGCTCATTAAAAATTTTATAAATTTCAGAATTAAAATATCTTCGCCAAAGGCCATTTTCTTTTTCGCTGCCAAGAATAAATCTGAGAACCTTTCTCTCAAAAACAAGCCATTTTGTATCCTCCATTTTTATTTATAGACCAAGATTCAGAGCCATTCATTATAATTTCTTTACTCTGTAAATTATTCATACCAAAAAATATTGTCAACTCATATTTAGCATAAGATTTTCTATTTTTCTCTTTTCCGTTCCATCTCTTTTTAAAGTAAATTTATTTATGTTTTAGTTCAATAGATATTATAGAATAACTATTAAACCCCATCCTATATAAAAATACCGGTACATAAGTATATCAGATTTTATATATTTTACTAAGATATTTGTAAAAAAAGAACATTTTGTGATACAGCTATAAAACTGAAACATCCAATATAGTGATTTCTTACTTTTTCTCTGTCTCAAATATCACTTTTATAAGATAGAGCATTTTGTCAATGGAATTACGTCAAAATAATAATTTATTATCTCTGATTTCTAATCTGTTTACAATAAAGAGCAAACAAAAAAAAAGTGAGTATTTAAAATATATATATATTTAAAATGAAAAAAATTCTACTTGAAATACATTTCTGATTTGATCGTATTTTATTGTAAAATCTGAATGAAAAGCAGCTAAATATTTACTTTTTTTTTTTTTTGTATATCTACATGTGAATAAAAATGTGGGCCACGTAAACCAAGGAGTCCCAGACAAGTAGTTCAATTCGACCATAAAACATTTAACAAAAGATTTCCTAGTCAATTTCTTAACTAAAAAAGGAAGTAATATTTCCATAATTATCTATTTTCATATTATAATATCATTTGTTAAAAAGTTAAACTCAAATTTCTGTATAACCCATCCCATATTTTATTTATTTAAATTTTTAAGCTTTCTGTCCCTCACTCTCTAAACATTTTATTAAAAATATTTAAAACTCTGCGTAAAAAGAAAAAAAAAAGTATGTGACTTTTTCCCTCTTCCATCAAATTGATTAACTTTTTAAATAGGTAATGCTTTGAAAAAGACTATAACTTTGCTTTAGTCTAAATTAATATCATTCTAAAGTTACACGAGATTTTGGGTGAGGGACTTCGTAATTTTGAAAAACGGTCCAAGCGACGCCTGAACTGTAACCTTATTTTTACCGTTTATACCACGCTAAGTGAAGATTATAAAGCTCCGATCCCTTTAACGAGCCGCAGCCCCCATTACTTAACCCGACGGGTACTTTGTCGAATCAGGACCCGAACCTGCGATTCGATTTAATTATCACCACCCACGACGCGGGATTGCAATACCAGTAATCTGCTTTATTGGTTTAAAGGTAAATTTCGAATTTGAGCCTCTAATTGTTACCGGGGATTCAAAAAATTATGTACATTGCTATGATAAACTGCTCTGAGTTGAAACAGAAATAACAAATGTTGCTGATTCCGAAAATTCTGAATACACAATTCCTTCGATATCTATAATTACGTTATCTATGAGAAACTAAACTTACTGATCAAAACAACAACATATTAATTCGCCTTTAACACATAAAAAATATACAGGGCTATTCAAGATTATTAATCCAATTTTGAAATTCCATATTTTCCTAAATAAACGACACAGAATGATAAGTAATACATGAATGCAAAGGGAAAATATAGAAGTTTTGTTATACAAGTGTTCGATATAATTTCCTTTAGTTACACATATAATGTCAATTCGATATGTAAATTTCTGCCAAACACATTATAAAATGTCAATGGTAATTGATCGTACAGAAGCAGAAATCCGCTGTTTAAGTTTATATATATTTGTGGGTAATGGTGATGCATACACTTTATCTTTTTACAAACCCAAAAGGAAGAAATCGTGTGGGTCCATATCTGGTCACAGAGGTGGCCAGCTGTATAACATCGAGTCATCCGGTCCACTGCGACCGATCCAACTGCGAGGTAACTCCATGAAAACTTCTAAAACAGCTTTCGTGAAATAGCTTCATGAAGAACACACGAGGACCATCTATTTTTCACAATATAAAACTTCCACAATTTTCCTTTGTATTTATGTATTACTTCTCATTCTGTATCTTCTCATTATTTTTGAAAATATAAAATTTTGAAATCGGATGAATATTTTGTATAACCCTGTATTAATAAAATCTCTAAGAATTGGAATATTTTCGATAGGAGTGAAATCTCTTCAAATAGTGTTCTATTATTTAATATTTATTTAACCGACAAATGTGGGATCTGAAACCAATTTTTCTTCAATGGAATTTTTTTGAACTAAAATTCGATTAGGAGATGGAAGTGTTGATCATTTATGTTTCTTACGTGCTTATTTTTAATACATGTAAACAAATAAATCATGTATTTAATTATATATTTTATAATTCTTTTCATTGTGAAAAATCATTCATGTATAAATTTTACAGATAATTTGTTATAAAATGGTTGAATTTTATTTATATTATTTATGTTCAGAATACTATTTATATTTATACATATTTTATCACAGTATAAAAGAATCAAACAGAATCTCTTATTACTGTGAATTTTTATTTTATATTCCCAGTTTAAAGAATTCCAAGTATTTTACCGGTATATCGTTTTTTTTTTAAACTTTTACCGAATTGCAGGTTATAAAAAGGTCAGTAAATGTGCAATCACTAGTCATGAAACTTGCGATCTAAGCCACTGGGATAGGGCAGGTATCAATAAGAATCGGAGACTTAAATCAAACTGGATGATAAAATAACATTCGTGAAATTTAGAATTAGACTAAATATCCGTTATTAATTAGTTTAATTTCTGCAGACATATTCTAGATCGAAAGGAAAAGTCTTATTAAAAAACGTACTTATCGTTTATGTGAACTTGAAAAGTTCCTTTTTGCTTCATCTGCCAATTTTACAAGTATTTGTAATGTCAACAAAAAATCCTATCAAGGAAAGGGAACCGAGAATTTCTTAATTTTATAGGGAAAAAGATATTCTTAGCATATACATAAGTAAATAAAACATTCTTTTTATCTAAGATTTTATTAGAAGGTGGACTAAAATGTATAAAAATAATCTTTCAAATGTAAAATAATATATAACTTAAACTTGAGGCGTTTAATTGATTTCCAATAAATAAAGTAACATTATTTCTTACTTATACATAAGATCAAAAGCAGTATTAATGCTTCTAGCTTTTATAAATGATACATTATTATACTTTTTTTTTTAAAAAAAAAAATTATTTTTGCACCTTAAGACCATCGTTAAATAAAAGCTAAATTAAAAGAATTTGCTTTGCATATATTTGTTTAGTTCTTTTTAGTCTGCAAATTTTAGACTAAAAAAAGCATTTAGTTTTATCTATACATGCGAGCAATATTTCGATTTTATTGGACTCTGTTAAGCTGAAGGCGCTGACTTCCAGCCCCTCACTCTAAGTCCATCACTGCTTGAACATAGTATTGCATAGTTTATTGTATGGTCATCAGAGTTAAATGTATATGCAAGATTTCGGTTCGATCGGATGGTTAGAAGAGAATTAAAATTCGAGTTCAAAATTTGTGAACTGGAAAGACATATATTTATGTAAAATTTTCCATCCAATTATCAATTTTTATTGCATTTTCAATAATATTTAAAACTAGCTCCTCATTTGCTCGATAGATAGCACCACGAATCGGCATCGTGAGTTAGCTCATGCAGCGCCCTCTATATTTGAACAAAAACGCAGAGTACATCGCTCTCTGTCTCTTCTCCTCTCTTTCTCTTCCACATTCAGTCCATCAGCGCTCTTCCCTCAACAGCGCAAGATCGCAGCTTCGCTCCTGATATGATCGGTTGAAATGTCCTATTCCGAACGCACAAGCGCGTTCTACACTCATCAACAAAATGAAACTAAGATAGATTGCCATTAACAGTATTTGAAGAGCTAGTTCCCTTAATAGAAATGTCATTGTAAATAGAAACTTTGTATGTATCATTAATTTAACTACTTGTTAATAAATAGGATAATTCTAAATGCTGCTTCATCTGTTAATACAAAGGTCAAAAACATCAGGGAAACTAGCTGTAAGACTCCCACTCCTAAACTAAGAAGCCAAGTGGACTGTCTTTAGGCCTCTAAAAACATCACAAACACCTACGTACATACTGGAAAGACGTACATATGAACATAACATGTTAAAAGCTTGTGATAATAGGAAGTCAATAAGAACTTCAAGTCAAATAAAAAAAAATTACTAGCGTAGTGATGAAATTACTGGAAAATGCATTATATTAATGTTGTATATATATTTATAAATGTTGAAACTCTAAAAATGTGATATTTTAAGAATAATTTTTTTCTTATTTCTTTCCTCTCTGATGTGTTACGTAAGCTATCACTTGTTCTCTGATTTTATGTGCTATAAAAGATTTTTAATAACAAATGTCAAGGCGATGTGAACAATCGAGATGTTATTTTAATAAAAATGATAAGTATAAATAAAAATTTATTTTATTATGATATATTTTACGAACATGTAGTAAAATGCTTATGTATAATTAAAAGTAAAGAGAATAAAATACGACGAAATATTATATAATAATACAAATGAAGCATTAAAATCTATGTGTTTATATAAGTCATATTCTTACCAGTTAAACTGTATCAGGAACTATATAACCTTTTATTAGATTTATATAGGTATGTTTAGATTCTAAGTGAATAATAATAAAAATATTATACAATAATTTCAATGAAAAAAGGCTGGTATTTTTCAAATAAAAATATTCTGCACTCTAATTTAAATATGATAATCAGAAGATGTTGAATTTTTTCTATAATTTCTGTATTAAATAAAATGTGTGTAGTTTCATTGTTTCAAGAAAATGATACTATTTTCAGATTTATCAACTACTTCTTTACAAATTAAACAATATCGAGATTAAAAGAGACTTTTTTTTTCGGAGGAGGGGTAGAGAATTAAAGTTAAATGTCACATTAATTATTTATTCTTAGTAAATATTCTTTTTTCCGGTGACTTAATTCACAATAAAATATATTTATAGCGACTTACTATTATTCTAATAATTGCGTATTAAAAATTAAAGTCATGTAAAATCTTTGGAAATAAAAATACTTTAAAAAACGGAGAGAGGTGACTAACTTTTAGTAACTTATATAGCGTCTGGATTTCTCTACTGTATCTTGGTAAAAGCTTTCTAATTTAACTACGACGTTATCAACATTCATTATTCAGATAAAGTTACAATCAATATTATTCCTCGTTAATGGACAGAACTGATTATGGATTAGCATTATCTACTGAAATGAAGAATGTCGATTCATTAAGAGTAGGTACTGGCAATTACTTTTCTTAATGTACAGAACCTGTATTTTACTAATTTCATCAGCCTTTAAACTTGTATGTCTTAATTTTTATAATGCATTGACCGATAATAGCGATATTTCACTTTTAAGTGGACATTTTAAATGTTTTTTTGAAAAAATAGCTCGAAAAATGCTGAGTTAAATGATATTCCAGAAAGGATATAAAAAGTAAAGGTACAAAAATTAGTTAATGTTGATAAACTATTTTAAATGGTGATATAAAAGTTATAATAACATAGTCATATTATGAAACAAGAAAATACTGCATGTATCTGTTTAAGAGTGAAAAGTATATCAAAATATAGTAATAACAATAACAGAGTTTTAAAACCATCAACCAAAACTGTTATAAAAATATAACACAATGCCGTTTTGTTTTACATATATATATATATATATATATATATATATAAAAGCGCTTCACGATATTTCTGAATTTCGTTACACTTTTTAGAATAGAGTGATAGCACCGTCCATTATGCTATCACCTCTTTCTGTCACTTTTTACAACCTAGTCGCTGTTTTGGCGCCATTTAGAACTGGGTCGTGACTCACAAAAACTACAATGCCTAAGAAATCTTTCCACGGAAATGAAATTTTCGTGTGAGATACATTTCACGACTTTCAGCGAACAATTTCCTTTGAAAAACAACGAAAACAATTTTTCCCTCATGAAATAAATACCTTTTTTAAAAATTTTCTCATATTGGGTCCACATTTTCAAGATTATAAGGTGTTCAGAAATAACGTTTTATATGAGATTTATTTTTTTAAACTTCAATCTCGTTGCTGTATGAAAAGCGTAGTCATTATACTATAAAATTCTACTATAAAGTAAATGATTGCATATATTCATAACAGTTTCTTAATAAGAAAATCTAAATTTGATTATAAGGAATTCTAAAAATGATTATTGAAAAAGATATGAATGGAAGAATATATAATACAATCTCTATATTTCGAATTTCCAAGTACCAAAAATCTTTGTGTTGAACTTTTTTCAGGAACCTTGAATTTTTCACCGAAAAAACAATTTCTGTATAACGAACATAGTTTCTGTATATTGAACACTTTTAGAATTTGATCAATTTTTACACGCAGAACTTAATTGTATGGCTGATTACCCCACCTATCAGGACATATCGGATGACTACTTTGATCAAGATGAACCTAAAGATGATGATGACAACGAAGAGGAATTAATTGGAAAACCGTAGAGAAGACAAGAAATTTTCTAAACTGCTCTACACGGCTTGAGAGAAAAAGAAACGTATTCCTTACGTTTCTGAAGAAATTTTTACCTCTCTGAATCAAAGTGGACATCACTTTGAAAGGGCTTCAGTAAAATATTATGTTCAAAAAGTCGTTAGGAATTACTGTGTCTAAAAATAAGTAAAGAATTCGTTTCGTTTTTGTATAGAAAGATTCAATTTTTAATACATTGTTAGCAAATTTGTAAATTGCGTACATATTTGTACATTTCTTGAAAAAATGTTTTAAGTCCTTATTATGTCTAAAAATAAATAATACATAATTATTTTTAGTCAGAAACTATTGAAAACTTTTCGATATGTATTTCTGTAGTACGAAATTTCTATATATTGATTTTTTCCAGGAACCTTTTAGTTTGACACACTGTAGAGGCTCGACTGTATACATAAATCTGATTAGGTGACCATATGTTAGAATTTTTCTATTCAAAACTTTAATCATTTTGTATCAATTCAATATTTTTGCCTTTTATTTTTCACCGTTACCTAGTACCAAACGTTTAGTAGCCAATTCATCTTAGGAGTACAATGCTTAAAATTTGTTTCTCTCCCCCCCCCTCTTTTGTATCACGTTGATGGTATAGTGGTAAGGATATAAGATGAAATACTGAAAAGCTATATTCCAGTAACGATACGACTAGAATGCTTGAACTATAATTTCCAAAAGACCTAGAAAGGTATTCTAAATGAGTCATGGTAGAAATTTCCTTAAAATAACTGTCAGCTTAGAGAAATGAATACCTCAGAAAAAGATTTCTGAATTTTTTTTTTATTGTAAATCGGAGATAATTGCAGTATTTGGGTATCCTTTTTCTGCAATCTCTGAGACGAAACTCAATTTCTCTCTCACACAATCATAAATTTGTTTTTTAAACATCACTACTAACACTCACCTTAAACAGGACAGATTGATACACATATTTTTACATTGACATCCTTTCGGAAAAGACCCTAACACTATCTTACAAGACTGCACGTGAAAGTTTCTACTTCTCTTCTTTGACTCCCCCTCCCGGAAATGGATTCCAACAAGCTTTTTCGAATCGGGGGTTAGAGTCCTGATTCAACAAAGCCCGTAATGTAATTTTTTTTTTATTAACGTCACACCAGAAGCAACACGAGGGCTATTGGCGACGGACCTCGTAATTTTGAACCTCTGTAAAGTGACGAGGACGACACCTGAGCTGGCATCCCCTCTCCTAGCTTCCACACCACGCCAACGGGAGGACTCTGGGCCCCGACAGATTTAACGTGCATCAGTCCCGTCTACAAGGTGGGTCTTTGGTGTCCAAGGATCGAACCCGCGACTGAATGAAAACCGCCGGCCACGGATTCGAAACCATGACCACTAGGCTACTGCGGCCACCCTGTAATGTAGAATATAGGCTAACTGGATGATAAATCGGGAGAATGCTCAAAGTCGTAATGGTGGCTGGTGTGGAAGCTTGTTGAGAATTTCACTCTCATCATCTGACAGTAGCTCAAAACTGCGAGATATATCTCTGTGGCGGCTTCCTACGTTATTTTTGACTGCAGAACTGTAAGCAGATTTCAAGAAAAGGAGGGAACGATCTTTTCTCCAGGCACTTGCTTCGCAGATTCCGGACCTGTGAAGGTCGAGTTTTAACTTTTAATTAAAGTTGGAATGTTAAAGTTTTAAAGTTATGATTGTTAAGTTTGAAATAAATGAATAGTTTTTGCATCTGTCTCTCGCATTTTTTGCCTCTCACAGTTGTTTGTATATTGCACACCTTCTGTAAGGAAATTATGGGGAAATGATGGTCTTATACACTCCCCTTTCCCATATCTCTAATATCCTGTTGTGCACAAGTGTGACATTTATGCAAAAAAATAAATAAATAAACAAATCATCTGATATAAAGCGGTATGCTGTTTAAAAAATTATAAATGAAGCCAATTATTTTCTGTTTTTCTCTACTTTCTTCTTTTAAAAATGCTTACATTTTTATAAAATGTTCTTTTCAAATGTTCTTTTTTATAAAATGTTTCAAAATCAACTTTTAATGCTTATTTTTTAAGTAGTTTATTCGTTCAGTATTCCACCTAGAATAACTGCTCTGTCTATGTTATATTCTTTCATCATTTTGTTTTCATTTCTTCGTGTTATTCGTTAAATGGAATTTATGTTCTAAACTAAAAGGCTTTCTGGATTCTTTTAGGTAGCTGGACGCTTTTGCTAAACATTTCTTATCTACAATTTCACACTGTTTCCGTCCGTTCATCCTTCCTCGTGAATATGAATGAAAACACCATTTGGCAAATTACATGTCTTTCTTTTAAAAATAACCATGGGTTTTGTACTTTCCGTTAAGCAGGAAAGCACTGCGGTGAAGTGAGAATTTTCGTGACTTATTGTTTTTATGCGAACCATTTTTAATCCTTTCACGTCATTTTTATTATATTCGGGATATCAATTACTGTGATTTTATTTTGTTCCATTTGCTTGTTTGTCGGAATGTACGATAGCTATTTCGTGCAGCTTAAAAATAAATAATGAAAAAAAAAAAAAAAAAATCGTAATATAGCAGTACCTTGGATAACGACAGTCTTAGTTAACGACGAGTTGCTGACAGCAGAAGATATCTTGCTTTGGTTTACAACGCTTCTTCCATTGTTTAATTTTGTTTCAGTGCTATTTGGTGGATATCGAGTGATTTAAGTAATTTATGTATTAGTAGGTTCATTAACAAAATAGGAGCAGGAAAAAATTAATCGATTGCCATTATTATACTTGTGGGATATCAAGACTTTGGTTAACGACAATAATTCTGTAACAGATAACCACCCTTAACTAAAGTACCCCTATACATATAAAAGAAATAATTTAATGGAAGCATTGTGTTACACAAATCATTCTTTTTACTTCCTTTCGTTTGAAAACGAAAAAAAAAAAAAAAAAATCTTAATCTCTCACGAAACGTTTTGCAAAATATATCTATAATCAAATATGAACTTTACTCCCACGGTAGTCTTAAGCTTCCAATTAAGTCAAAGTTGGCATGGATACCACTCGTACTTGAATGGCTTCCATTGAAATTACATTATTAACGATCCATTTTATAGAAGAAGAAATGCATGTAGAGTTGGTAAATAAATACGATAAAAACCAATCGAATATCTTTTGCTAACTGCAAAAAATAATAATAATAATAATAATAATTAACGTATATTTTGGTTAAGATAATGCATTTTTGCTTATTGTCTATCGTTATCTTTTGCAGTGAAAACGCAACGAAAATAAATAAAATGGCTTTAATCTTATAGTTTAGCTTTAGTTAAAGAAGTTTGATGGAATGATATATGTATTTTTTTTTTTTTAAAAAAAAGTAATCTTTTCCCCGATTCGAACGACAACAAATGTTAGAAAACCAAATTAAATTAAACAAATTTTCAGGATATATATTCAATTTATAGGAAAATTCATTTAACGTGAGTGAGTGAGTTAAATTTGAAGTTTATGGCGCAATAGCCAAACCTTGCTATACCGCGCCAAACAATGCGCATTTGTGATCTAGACTTATGAAATAAAAAAGATAAAAATGGATTGACAAGAGGGTGGGTTGAAAATAGAGAAGGATCGCTAGAGTATACCGTGGGTGCTTCACCCGTGTTTTCCAAGGACAGTAAACCTCATCGAAAAGAAAAAGATCGCTAGAGCACTTATGGGGTCATGATGCCCGTATTTACCTAAAGAAGGAAAGCTCGTAAGATGCGCTTAGCAAAAAGCCAATTGCTCTTTGATTAGACTAAAAACTGGTTTTCATCAACGTTTTTTAGATATGTATGAAAACTACTAGCGACGGACATCAAAATGGAACTATGGCCAAGTGACGAGGGCGGCATTTGACCTTGTATTTGATCTCACTGTCCTAATTTTTCCACCACATCACGTGATGACTAAAAAATGTCCACTTTCATTTCATATGCAACAGTTTCTTTTATTCACTACGGAGGGTAATTAGTGAAATTGAAACTCGAACCTGACTTGACATCGGAAGCTACGAAACTCGCAGTCATGGCCACTTGGCAACCATGGCCACAACTAGAAAAAAAAAATATTATTTTTCTCTTCCATTTACTTAAATTCCACTCAAAAACAATATTTCATGATATTTTTTAATATATGGAGACATTCTGTATTATCACATATACTTAAAAGGCTTTAAATTTAATTGTAGGAATAAATTGTACTTTGCACACTTTCGAATATTTGAGACAGTCCTATCGAACTGAAGTATTATATCTGTTTATTAGGCCCCCCCCCATGACTATTGTTTTAGTTGGATCACTTTTCGCGTACTAGACCACTTTTCAATTATTTATCGTTTGATTCAATTTTAATTACATTTAGCTTAAATTTATTCAATTTAATAATTTATCGTTTGCTTTAATTTTAATTACATTTAGCTGATATAATATTCAATCTAATAATTTACTGTTTGCTTCAATTTTAATTTATTTAGCTTAAATGTATTTAATTTAATACTTTATCGTTTCCTTTAATTTAAATATCGAAAAAGTTTACTATTGTCTATTGTCCATTTCTCGATTTTAATCGTTTACCTTAATTCTTATATTTAATTGAGTAATTTAATAATAGATATAAAAAAGCGTACCTTGGGTGGTTACATCTGCTCTTCGCAAAATTTTGTTTAGAACTTTTTCATTTTTTTTCCTTTTTCGTATCATTGTAAAAACTTTGTTTTATAGTTCCGATGAAGCGTTAAATTTAAAAACAAGCGTAACTAATCTCAACCTCATTTTACTAACACTCATACATTTTAATTAGAGATATTATTTATATTGTTTTTGACAACTAAGTAAAATACATTTAATAGATTGTGATTTATTTGAAATGTAAAAGTAGTATTAGATTACTCATTGCCTTTAAGGTCTGTTGTATGAATTTATTTTTTTACTGAAGGTCATTTAAATGGATTTCCTAAAATCTTAAGCTTTACCGATATATAATTATAATTGTATTTTCCAGTTAATCAGAATTCTCTGTAATGAATACTGAAAATAAATAATTCATAATATTGATGTTTAGAGTTTTGAAAAAAAAAAAAAAAAAAAATTAAATGAACTTATAAAGAAATAAATTAGAATTCATTTTCAAAAAAATAAATTCAATATTTACTTTTACGCTTGAAAAATAAATCTAATGATAATTAAAATCGAAGAGTCACCTGAAAAGGAAGGGGTGTAAATAAACGCTTGAATAACATAAAATTTTTAACTGTGTGTGTGTGTTACACTCCAATACTATTTTACAAAGGATTATATAGTACACGGAAGTAAACATTTCGTGTAAAGTAATGAATTTTTAAATCGTTACAAACTTCATATTCTTCAAAGTGGAAAGAGAACAAAACAAACTTCTATGATATATCAGTTTTTCGCTAAAGCTCTTAGAAACAATGAAACTATATAATTAATACAAACCTCACGCACATCCTTTTAATTTTTATATTCAATGTACAATACATAAAAATATATACTAATATATATTTAATTATTTCTTGTAAAAAATATTAATCGGATATAATTCCCCAAAATAGAGCTCATGTGTCATCCTCTCTTTTAGACCATGGTTAACAATTGCGAAGCTCGTCGCCAACGGCCCTCGCGTTACTTGTGGCAGGGGTAACTTTGTGGTCATAGTCGCAAACTCGCGGATGGCTGTTTTCATTGAGTCGGGGGTTCGAGCCCTTATGCCACTAAACCCACCGTGTCGCCGAGGCTGATGAATGTTAGACTTGTCGAGGCTCAATGTCCTTCCATTGGTGTGGTGTGGAAGTTTGGAGAGGGATGTGTAGATATCGTCCTAGTCACTTGACAGAGGCTCAAAATTATGAAGTCCCTCGCCAATAGCCTCGTGTTGCTTCTCAGAGCGACTTTAATAAGCAATCACCTCATGTTACTCCTTAGCGCTGCACTAGTAATCAATTAATCAGCCAACCATGTCTAGATAATTTTGTATTTTCGAGGCTATAGTGCAAGAACCTGCATAACGCCTGCATTTGGACGGGGGTGAAGTAACAGCAAAATTTATCTAAAATTTTCGAGAAATAAATAATCTTTAAATATATACTCACTTTCCTTTCCTTTCGAAATCAAACTGTAGATTATTGTCCTGTTTTTCCTTTAGATAAGTACGAATATATAGTTTGTGTTATCAACCAGAAGATTACTAATTATATGAACCAATTTGTAGTTTAATAATTATACCGGGAGAGAGTTAAAGTTGAAGTTTTAGGCGCAAGAGACAAATCTGGATATGTTGCGCTAAACATTGTGTATCTGTGATCAGGCGATTGAAAAAATAGGAAATAGATAAAACTAAAATGGTTGACAAGAAAAAGGGCTGAAAGTAAAAAAAAATTATTGCTAGGGTATCTCGGGGGCGCTTCACCCGTGTCTAATAAAGACAGTTATCATCATGAGAAAGAAAATGATCAATAGGGTACCTCGGGGTCATGATGCCCATAATTACTTTCCTCAGGTAAGCTCCTGAGGGGGCTTTGAAAACTATTCTATCTTTCTACTTTAAGTCGTTCTTCTTGATATGAAAAAATTAGAGTTTTATCTTCCGATAAGTGTCTTAGGTTTCTTATTTTGTAGCTAGCATATGGTTTGAGTGTTTGAGAACTAACCGTTATTAACCATTATCATAGAATAGTTATCGAATGTGTCATCAATTACAGTTTGGGATATAAAAATCCCAGATTTGAAAAATAAGTTATCAAAGCTTCCTTCGCCAGATATAAATGTTTTATTTTGTGGTCAATCCCTGACTTCTTAAATCCAATTTTTCAAAAGAACATTTGATGTGTAATAATATATGAAATTCTTGAAAAATTACATCAATGAAATTGCACTGCCTTCAAATAAAGAGTAGTATTCTTTGTGAATTAAACTTTTTATTATTATTTCTAATGGTAGGTTATAAACAGTTACAGGAAAAAAAAAATTACAATTAAAAGGGAACAAAACGCAAAATAGGAACAAGAAATGGTGCAACAAAGTTCATTAAACCAACATGTCTCTAGCCTCTGAGTAACACTCAAAAAGAAAAGACTTTCGAAGCGCAGGGCAGTGGAGCAGAGTCCATATCTTTACCAGGGCAGCACAGAGTGCAAGCCGGGAATGCAGCAATGTTGAATCTAAAAAGATGTTTTCGCAAGCAATCACGTCCGGTGGCTAGGTGGAATTCAGCGATCTCTTTATGTCTTAGGTCATTACTCAAATTAGAGACAGCATTCTTCCAAGCCTTGTGAGAAAGACGATTGGATAGGTCCTCCTGAGCATGGTCTTTGATAGATTTTTTAATAAGGTTTTTAATTGTACAGAGAAGCAGAGGACGAGAAACATTCTGCTTAATCAAAAAATCCCTTTTTGCCAGATAGTTCGCTGTCTTATTACCTGGGACCCCACAGTGGGCAGTAAACCACTGGAAGACAATAGTTTTCTCAATAGAAGCCAGGTTCTCGAGGTGACGACGACAGTACAAAATGTCCTGCGTTAAGGTATGTCCATCAGATACGATGGCTAGCAACGCAGCCTTTGAATTGCAGAGGACTCAGGGATGTAGAAAGAAAATATTTTGAAGAAAGCTTCGGCACCTGCGTTAGGGCCAATGTCCAGGAGAGACCCATCAGTAAAAATCCGAAGCCACTCGGGTTCGGGTAGTAGGTGTGCAATACTTCAAACGCTAAGGCTCTTAAAATAGAAAAATCTGTGTTACGTTTAGTAACCCTTTGACACAGGTCAAGATTAATCCGGGTGGTTGTCAATTTTATTGGGTTTTGTGGTGGTAAGAAGAGTTCTGGTTAAAAATTAAGCCGAGTGAAGTTTTTAACTGAAGGACTCCCTGAAGGAAGCCTATCTGGGTATTTAGATTTCTGGTCAAGTCCCGACTGACTTCGTTCTAAAGTGAAAAGTATCCAGGCACTCTAATGATCTTTTCCCAGAGAATAATGGCCTTCTCTTGAATCACAGTTCTAAGTGGCAAGTCACCAGTCAACAAAAGTAGGACATCTATCAGGGTGGTCTTTACAGCCCCAGTAATAATACATAGGGCCTGATTTTGGGCCCTTTCCAGGGGTTCGAGTACATTTCTCCCGGCCACAACAAGTGGTTCACAGTAATAAATCAAAAGGGAGGGAATAAAAGAGTGGTAGGTTTGAAGTAGAGTTGTTCTAGTACAACCCCACCTTGCCCCGGCAAGACGTTTTAAGGCACTTAGCCTCTTCATGACACTGTTCGTAATGTCCTCCATATAGAGCTTCCATGTTAGTCTGGAATTATTACGGCCACTGCGTAATGATATCACCTTCAAATATCTCTTTTATTGAACTCGTTCAGAAAACATTAATATATGGTATACTTTCTATTAAAATAATATGGATCAAAATTGATTAATTCTGAATTAATTTTTTAAAGTAAATATTGATCAGTATAAAAAAAGTGAAACATTTCGTTGGTTGTTTGGTTAGATTTCTTTACGTCGCACTAGAAGCAGCACAAAGTCTATTGGCGACAGACCTCATAATTTTGAACCTCGATCAAGTGACGAGCATGGCACCTAAGCTGGCACCCTCTTCTCCTGGTTTTCACACTATACCAACGGGAGGGTTTTGGGTCTCGACAGATTTAACGTGCATCAACCCCGGCTACTCTTTTGTGGCATCAAGGCTCGAACCTACAACTCGACGAATACTGCTAGCCGCGAGTCCGTGACCATGACTACTAGGTTACCGCGGCTACATTTTAATTAGAAGAAATGTGTGTAACTTTTTTTTCTGATTCCTCATTAATGTTTTAAGATGTTAAATAATTACAATTAATGACATTTTTAAACTTCTAGAGTTATACTATTTTGTGTCTAATCCTGTAATATATATATATATATATATATATATATATAATGAATTTACTTAGGACATAAAATCATCTATAGTTGAAAACAATTTTTACTCATTGACGAATTGCGAGTCATACTCAAGTTCATGGAGGTGATTTTATTTGTTATTCATTATGAAGACGCTGCGCAAAGTCGGATGGCCTGGCCGAAGAAAAAAAGAAACTTTTTAGCGGTTTTACCGTAGTACATGTTACATGGCGAGACGATAAGAAGTACTCTAATTTTCAGAGTATCCCATTATATAATAGAGAAAATTATAAGAAACGTCATGGAAAAACTCGTGGTACAGGATTAGGGATTCTGGGGAAATATCACAAAAGACAAGGAGTCTGAAGGGATTGTTTTGACAGATTTACAATCGCGGAACGCGAATTTAACCAGTTTTATGAGCGCGTGATCTAATAAATAAAAGGATAATTTGGAAGGAGACCAGGAAATAAGAATGAACTCTTTACTTTTGAATTAGGGAATGAGATAGAATAGAAAATTAAATTATTATTAAGATAAGTTATTAAATTAAAGTTAAATCATTACACACACACACACATAACTATATATATCGAGGATTACTAATACACATAGAATATTGAAGGTAACGAAATGTATAGACTTACATAAATGTTAAAGCAAAAAGGTTAAACATGCTCGGTAGAAATATTATAGCACATATATTTTTAAGCGAACCATTAGTCATTTACTAAAGCAAATATTTAAAGCTATTGTATACATTTTTTTAAAATTTAAAATGCAACTATGAATTTTATTTACACCTTAACACCGTCTTTTTACAGTATGTGTATAACGATATTCCTAAAACCAAGGCCACGTGTATAATGTATATATATATATATATATATACAAAACTCATTAAGACCTCAGATTTTTATTTACATTTATTGTACGCTTGTACAAATGTAAAGAACTTTAATAACTTCGGTTTTTTATTAAGGATTCTACTAAAAAATCATATTATTCGCTAAAAATTTTGTGATAATAAATACGAGAGTTTTCGTTTTCTTTGAAACTAACATCAGTTACTAGATATCATATTGTTGTCACTGACTTCGCCTTAATTTGCTGAATTATTCTTATTATGTCTTGAGCAAAAGTACAACGCACTGGTTGTTTCAAGAAATTTAAGACTTAATTTGGTCCCAGTGCCGGTTTTCTTGTAGTTAAATTGTGATAAAATATTCCATACGAAATTCCATGCACATTTTTCATTTCCATCATATTGGGCCCCGTTTATATGAGAAAAATACGTTATAACGAAATCCTCAGGATTTTCATAAATAATTACTTCTTCGAACTTACGTTTTAGGTTGATAGCTTTGGAAGTGAATAAAAATTGCGTGAGAAACTGTTTTTTATATCCCAATTCGCGTAAAAATAAATTCACTCAAAAAGAAATTTAGTTATATATGTTTCGAAATCGTTTGAGAAATATAATCATCATTAATACATTTTGAGTGATTCAACTACAGTTTGCCTTTATATGGAAAATATAAAGAAGAATTAATTCGATACATTAAATAAAATAAATTGAAAAAAAAATTCGATGCAATACTTTTCTGAAAGTTTTACGAAGGTATCTTTAAAAAGTATTAGCGTACTATTAAAAATATTAACCTTTCGTACAAATCCCAGAACATTCCAAGATTTTTTAACGTGACGACTCAGCCCTTTTTTTCACCGTTTGGAAACTAAAATGGTTACGAAAGAGGTAAGGAACGAATGGGCAAAGGGCATAAGTCATGTTTTCAAAAGCAGCAAACTTGTTTTGCGTGGATTTTTTTCCCACTCAGAATGCCAACAGCGCAAGTCTTTGTGTACGTCTGTCTCAGATATGAATTGAAGTATATTCATTCAGGAGCCAGTAGGTCGCTGAAATCAACATTGAGATACTAAAGCTTTATAAATAGAAGAGGGAAACTTTTCTCAGGTAGCGTGATGATGCTGAGTCAGTTAAAAAGTTGAGGGCACACCTTTCTTTTTTGACGTCATTTTTCTCATTTGAAACTCACTTCAAAGCTAGAATGTTGAAAACATATTGATGTAAACATACCCGAAGATGAAAAGATGGCCAAAACAGCGGTAAAAACGAGCTCTTTAATATTAAGGGCATGAATTCCTAAGCTTACATTAAAAAAATGATCTTACTATATGCCTTTTTTTTTTCATTGAGTAGAAGATATTCTAAAGTATGAAAAAAAGTTTTCAAAATATTTTAATTACATCCATAATAAGAGACAGTTATGTATATTTTAGAGAAGCATGTGTGAAAAACAAATAATACAAAAATCATGAAAAAAATCAAGCTGGGTTTTTATTTTAACGCGGTATTCATATATATATATATATATATATATATATATATATATATATATATCATCCAAATTCTATCATGAAATTATAATTGATAAATTCAAAAAAATTTTCTTTACATGAGAAGTTTCTCATAATGTTTTCAATTTCCGCGCGAGGCTTATATCCCCGGATTAATCTCGATACGTCTCTTTCGGACGTGGCTTACAAATTACTGGGAGTCAATGTTTACTTGAAAATGTTTAGGCTTACAACAGCTAAGTTTTAAGCATTTTAATCTCACTCAGTCTTAAAAAGAGTGAGAATGAGGCTTTTTGCTCATTTTATTTAATGTGACGTTTATAAATTTTTTAAACAAAATATAAATAGAAACTTCATCAATAATTTATGTTATATCATCAATTTTGCTACGTGAATATCACAACACTCAAGCAGAGAAAGAAGCAAAGGTTTACGAGTTATATAGAAAGCACACACGGCTCTTCCAGATATTCTCTATGATTACTTTAAAAATCGAAATAAAATATCGATTCCTAAAATAACAAACTGAGCGAACATGCTTTCTGCCGACAGATTTAAAAGCAACAACAAAGCTTTAGATTAAGGATGCCTTTTCGTATTATTAAAGATCAGGGTTAGGAACACTTTTTTTCGTTAAATTTCGATTATATTTTGACTTTGCTATCTTTTAGACAACAGTATATTTTACATTATTCATTTCTATTTGAATATATCCCTTTTTATTAAAACGTTTTTCTGAATTTCACTTGGTGTGTGTGTGAGAGAGTGTGTGTGTGTCATCAAATTTTCGATCGTTAATTTAACCAACTTCCCATCAAGCTAGAGCTTTGATATTTTGGGAATCGTTCGTACTCGCCTAACAATGCAATATTTATACGTTTGCGACAAGTTTTAACTAATATTTCAATAGTTTTAATAAGTCAAAATATTCTTTCCTCTCGGCGCTTTTAGGATTGAGAAAAAAATTTCTTTCCCTCTCTGGGAACGCCGGGCAATCCCCACGCCGCATGAGGTATCGTAAAACCTTTGTACTCACAAAGGGGAGATACTATCTCCCCTTTACTATCTCCGAGATAGTAAGGGTTGCTGACTTTTAGTCAGTAATCATTCGCAAGAAAGAAAGTTTCCAATATTTGGCGCCATGTCTTATCACAATAATTTTTTCTGAATTCTGGTTCCCATTTTTTTTAATAGAATGACTTACAAACTTTCAAATGCATGTTTTGATTTTATGAGTATTATGAATTTTTAATACGCTTACAAATGTCTCTTTTTAAGTAAATTTTAAAGTTAAAAATAACTAACAGTTTTAACTAATATTTCAATAATTTTCTTTAATAAACTTTGCCACCATATAAAAACGTTGTTTTTAAAAACGTTGGTTTTTATATCGAATTATTTCTGTTGTAAAATGTTTTATCTGTTTCGTCTCCTATACTGTAATAATAATAAAAAATGAGTTTTAAACTTTTTCAAATTATTCAAGTGAACAATTACGCATTTTTGGGAATATTTCTGAGTGTTAAGAATACTATACAATAAACGGATGTATGTGTTAAACACCACAATTTTAAATGAAAATTTGAATAATTTTATCCTAGGAAATGTGTTCCGATTTTGAATCAATTTCTTTGATACAAGGCGATGACAGCATTAAATGAATGGTAGATTCCTGTTAATAATTGTTTAATAAGCTATATGAGATGAATCTCAGAGTCACGAGTTAATAAAAGTGAACACAAATTTTCGTTTTGAATAACTGATTACCTAAATTTTGACTAATTTCCTTTTTCATGAAATACACATTTAAACCATGAGTGTGGAACATGATTACTTTTGAGAAGTTCCCTTTCTTTACCAGACATTCATGAGACTTGAACCATCTCAAATATCTTTTTTCAAATTTCGTGCTATATTAGTGGTTCTCATGCTAATATGTTCAGAAGTTATACTTTTGCTGTCATCGAAAAATTATGGTTTTAAGAGCTGAAAGTTTTTAAAAAAAAAAAAATCTCTTCTTGTTTTATCATCAAATCGGGAAGCATAACACAGTATCTTAATTGCTTTACATATGAACTAGTTTAAATTGCAACTACAGTTTAATTTAATTTAACTTTTTTTACATAAAAATGAATTCTATATATATACACATACACACACACACACATAATATATACATATACATACATACATATATATATGTATATATATATATATATATATATATATATATATATATATATATATATACACTTGTATACTTGATACTGAATATATGCTCTTGCTGCAGAATGTTCAGTTTTTGTTCCGTTATTTCTGCTAGGAAAATCATCATAGAAAATTATTTGTTCTATGTTCAGAGGACGCGTGTAATTGCAGAAAATGCCAGGCCATCGTCAGTGGAGGCAGATCCAGCAGACAAATGATTTTACGAGAAGTATGGTGATCTGACTGAGAAGAGCTGGTTGGTCCATACGGAAAATCTCAGCTGACACACACCTGGACGCGTCCACAGTGCACCGTCTGTGGCGAAGATGGTTGGAACAAGGAAATGTGGCAAGTTTGAGGGTGGCGGTGCAGCCAGAGTAATGTCAACAAGAGTGGATCGACGCATCTGCCGATATGCGATGGTGGACCCGAATGCTACTTCTATCACCATTCTGCAGCATGTTCAAGACACCCTGGATGTTTTCCTGTCGACCAGAACCATTTCCCGTCGATTAGTTTCTAGTGGCCTGCAATCAGGGCGTCCGCTAAGAAGACTACCATTGACCCCACGGCATAGACGCCAACGTCTGCAATGGTGCCAAACTCAAGCAATGTGGACGACAGAAGGGCATAGGGTTGTGCTCTCAGATGAGTCACGCTTCTGTTTCACCAATGATAGTCGCCGCGTACGAGTGTGACGTCGACGTGGGAACAGGTCAAATCCGGCAGCAATTGTGGAACAACCCACCACGTGACAACGTGGCATCATGGTTTGAGGCGCAATTGCGTACAATTCCATGTCGTCTCTAGTTCATTTTCAAGGCTATATAATGGCCCAACGATACGCGGATGATGTGCTGTGGCCGGTTAATCTCCCCAATGATCAAGGGATGCCCAGTACCCTTTATTCGCAGGATAACGCCTTACTGCACACTGAAAACATCAGCCAATGTGCTCTGCAAGGTGTACAGATGTTTCCCTGGCTACTGCTCTCTACTGATCTCTCACCAATTGAACACATTTGGGATGTGATTGGACGCCATTTGCAGACCCAACCACTGCCACGTACAAAAGACGAACTGTGGCAAATGGTTGACAAGAAATGGAGAGCCATTCCTCAGGATGCCATCCGTACTCTCACTAACTTCGTACCTAGACGTGTTGCTTTGTGTATCGCCAACCACGGTGGTCCTACAACCTACCGAGCTGACGCTGTTCTAGCTGTGTATTATGTATATCATTTCGAAATGAAGATCATACATGCATACGAGTGAATTATATACACACATTCGTGTGTATATAATTCAGAATCAATGTATAATAAGTTTTATTTTAAATATTGACTAAACATATTTAACTAACTAGGAATGTCTTGTTTATGTTTTTGAAAAATTGGATCCGTTGCTTTTATTTTTAAAGATACGCTGTTGTTTTTGGCAAATGTTTCACGTTGTTTTAGTTCACCTTTAAATCGATTATCAAAGAATTCTTATAATATACATATTATACTGCAGTATAAGTATTTAACTGTAATTTAAAAAAGAACTATCTAAAAATAATAAAAATATAAACAAAATTGAAAGAAAAAATAATTAAATGTCACATACATATTTTATTATTATCTTTTGATCAGATTAAAGAAGAAAGCAAAGATAATAGCTTTCGCAATATTTTATTGATCCAATATGCAAGAAAGATTTCTTGCTCATGTAAATTTATTTTAATAAATACTCTTAGAATCTTCAAGAATATTACGTCAGTGAAATAATTTCAGCGAATTTTGTAATTCCATTGGGATTAAGAGTTAATTTGCAAGAGCTACACATTAAGAACAAAATAAAAAGAACTTATATTTTCAGCAAAAAAATATTAAAAAGGACAAAAATATAAAATAAACTCACTCGGGATAAAATAATATTAAACTGTTTGTCAAATTAATCTTTAAAATCTCACACGCAATTACGTACTTGCAGAGATGACTCAGCAATATTCGTTAAACCTACCAAGATATTTGGCTTTTTAATTTCGCGCCTTGCAAGTAAATTTCCTAAAACCAAGCATGAATTCCATTTTACCCATTTGCATAACAAATACAGAAAGGTCTGGATGTGTACATTTGTCATATTGCAAAATATAAAGAATTACAGTCATCTAGCTTCAAACACAACGAAAGAGAATATATCAATGGGACAATATTTTCTGGATTGATATCATACATGTTAGTTGATCACGTGGAAAATAAATAAAAAGTTGCTTCTAAAACTGGTTGCCATACTTGATTACAGCTATTTCCCACGTGAAGTGTCAAAGCTTATGTCAGTTTAATGAAGATTCTGGATTCAGCTTTGTGTGTGAGTTGTGCCGAGTCGCTATTTGTTTCCCCCACATATTTTGTAATGATACATCAATTTATTCGATGCTCTTTTGTGTTCATTGTATCGTGCATACTTAACAGCGAAGTATTTTGAAGATTCGTCCGTGTATGAACCTTGAAACTGAGACAAAGGAATATACATTGCTTTAAAAATAGGAATACTGCTGTTTACATCTGGATAACCTTGTGAGTACATATACAAAAGAGAAGTCTTGACAGAACTTTCAATTTATCCAAATAAAAATATCTTCTATTTACAAATAAAATTAAAATATATAACTGTAAATGGAAAATACTATTTCAATTGAAATATTATTTATTTTAGGAAGAAATAAAATAGCGAGAGATGAAAAAGGATTATCTCGTGTGTTAAAAAGGTATTAATAATTTTTTTTATATTTCAAATTCATTTTGAATGGCCGTTTGTTTTTCAAAACATGTAACAAAAGTAGATATGCGATCATACCAAAAAAGTTAACAGAAGATAGAATAATAGTTTTTGTTTGACTTTAAAAAATTTATAAAATGATTTTGAAAAAATCATTAAAAATTGATTTTGATTAAAAAATTGACTTTAGAAATTTTGATATTTAAATTGATATTATGAAATATATAAACAGTACTGTTCCCTTCATTAAAAAAAAGTAAGATAATCATTATTATGAAATATAAATATATGTAAATTATTTCCCTCAAAAATACGCAAACACATCGATTTCAGAATAAATATGAAATTATGGGTTTTAAAAAACAGGGATTTGGCAAACAACAAACTCAATAATCACATAGAGTATCATCATTTTATCAAGCTTATTCATTATACATAACTATTAAAAGTGAAATTAACATGTTATAATAAAAAGATTTCAATTAAAGAGATTTCGGATCCATAATGAAAATATTGACGCATTACTTTTATAGCGCAAAATGAGGGGGGAAACTTATTATAGATATTAGATTTATGTTCCCTACAACAAAGTTTCAATGTCTGAAAAGATGGAATTTTATCTTTTAGAAATAGCGCAGAAGTATAGCCTTATTAGAGTTTATCATTTTTCACGTAATAAAATAGGCAATGTTTTGAAACGTGGCTTTAAAATAACTGTTAGATTAACCGAATCTTTTGATGAAATAAAAAATAATCCTTATTTATTATTTTCTTTATTCATAAGTTCAAAGGACTTATATTATTATGGACATTAAAGATACAAACGGTTCATTAGAGTAAATAAAAATAAACCTTATATAAATTAAGAATGCAAATATGAATTATACTAAATATAGGATAATATTAAATTGTAATTAAAAATATTGTACCTTATGGAGCAATATAATAAAGTTGATTGTACATTCCATATTAAATTTTTACTCATTTTAATGCAAATTCCCTGGATTGCCAAACTTTTTGTCCAGGGAAATGATCCTGTCCGAAGGCATAAAATTTTTCTTGTGACGTAGTTCTCCAACATTTTTTTTAAAAATCAATGTCTGTCTCAACAAATCTTTTATTCGAAGCGGACTCTTTAGAAATTCAATTAAAGCATCTCATTCTAATGTCAGATGGATGGCATGTGACAAAATAAATTACTCGTTTTGCAGAGAGAAAAACCTGTGTTTAATGAACTAAATAACTCGAAAATATTCCACTTTCCTTACACTGAAGGTTGAAATCCATTGTGTATATTTTTCCTGTTCATATCAATTGGTAGTTTTTATTGCAGAACAACTTCATACCGTGACATTACGTCAATGTCCTTGTGCAATAAAATCCGCAGTTATTTTACTTCAGATTTCTTGAAACTAATTCTATCAAGATATATTTTTAATTATCTTCAATCACTGAATATAATTTAGCACTTTTCCGAATAAAATTAAAAAGAAGACAATTATTTAAATAATAATCTGAAAAAATATCTAAAAACACATAGAAAGTAATAGTCAATACTGAAATAATAATGCTAATATTGTTTTATAAACTTTAATCTGTGTATACTTTTGTAACATACAAGGAAACATAAATTTGTAGACGAAACTACACAGCCAGTTATTCGATATAGAATTCAAACAATTAAGTAAGAAGTAAATAGAAATTTTAGTTCCCTGTTTTTATGAAAATAGAAACTTCTCATCTCTTATGAGCTATTAATATTTGATAACGTGTATAACACACACACACACACACACACACACATATATATAATGTGTATAAATTAATATAACTTATTTTTAATAGATACTGAATGGCATTTTCTCCCTCATAGGTTTTCTAATTACGGTGGATTTTGAGAGTCGGAAGAAAAATCCTTCAAATTTCATTTAATGACGAAGCATGATGTAATATATGCTTATTTCTTCAGCTGCGACATCCGTCATATGTTTAGACAGATACGTTAATTAACTTTGGTTTAAATGATTTCATTTGCTTTCTTTATTTCTTTGGTAGCACTTTTGCTTTGTTTTGAGATTTTCTTAGAGTTGGAACCGTAATACTAGTATAAACACAGTTTCTCCATCCCAAGTCTGCGATAACTTGAAATCACCATATCTCCATTTCTGTATTTAATAACTTAGTTCCTTTCTCTTGAGATGTGCGTTGTGGGTCTTGGTTAGGCTTTGATATATTTTAATATGTTGTAATTTTTAAAATTGTTGGTTTTATACATTTGAATTTTCAGTTATTTACATATTTACTTTATATTCTTGAATATTATGTATTATTAAACTTTCTGCAATTTAATAACTTTTTTACATAATAACATTGTATGCTTTAAATTATAGATATGATTACAAATAGTCTAAAATTAACTTTAGTATCATGTGATTTTAATTTTATTTCTCAACATGCTTTTGTAAATTTGTGATGTTTACAATTTAACTTTTTTAATATTTAATAATTTTAATTTTGTTTTTTATTCGATATTTTATGTAAATAATATGCATGT
>BMAW01076791.1:51028-63830 GCA_019974015.1 Nephila pilipes | reverse complement strand
GGTTGATAATGATGAATCAGGTGCTGTGATAGCTGATCTGACAATCACTCTCTCCTCCCAATCTGCTGTGGCACTAGGTAGACCGCTACCATCATGACGTTGAAATCTGCCATTGTTCACCCATTCTTGCCAGCATCTTCTAATCGCCGCATCGCTTCGACCCATATGACGAGTGATTCTCCGATTTGCCCAAACTGCCTCTTTCAATCCAAAAATACAACCTCTTTCAAACTCTAATAATTGCTCTTAATGAGCTCGAAACCTGTGGCGAGGCATTTTTTCAGTCGTTGAAAGATATCCTAAATCGTAATGGAACAGAAAATTTGACCATCAAATTGAGACTCGCTTCTTATATACACTTGCTGAGTGCGGAGTTCCGATGCGCTGTAGCTCCCGCTATTCATTCATTGGACATCAAATTTTAATCATTTTCATGTTCGGTCCAAATGTCTTTGCATGTGAAATTTCATTACAATCGGGCAATTCTTTCTTGATAGGTCGTTTTTTTTTTGTTATATATATATACATACATACCGTATATCATTTTGAATAATATTGGATTAAATGACTCGTTACGTACGTCGTAATAATTTTTTATTTCTATTTCTAATTTAAAATTTGTCAAAAAAATATCTGTCAATTAATTTTCTTTTATAGTTCACTACTATGTAAGTCTGATGTATTTTATTTAAATGTTTTGGGTAATCATGAGTAACGAGTGACCTCTATAAATTGATTTAGAGCAAGTTATATAAATTCAAGTCAATATGTATTGCTAATTATAGAAATTAAAATTAAAAGACATCGAATTCTATTTTTCAGACATTTCAAAATGTAATACGTAGTTGGAGCTTCTTGTCAGCTCTGTTCCGATATTTTAAGATTCTCGGCATAGTTAGCATGCTTTCCTAGAAGAGTATTTGATGATGTAATACTCTTCTGGGAAACTACCACTACGAAATGAGCATTCGTTTGGGGAAAAAAGTGCAGGAAACAGGAACGCCAGAAATTCAAGAATTAAGGAAATGAGTGATAGTGAGCTTCAAAACAAGCTTGAGATAATTAATTAAACTTGAAAAAAATTGCTTCCTTTGAAATCATATCGCAAATTTATCGTTGAAAATAAAACGATTAGCAGCAGATATATAGAGCTGTCTAACAGAAACCTTTTTTAAATCTTAAAAAATCAAAGTCATATTAAATTTCAGTTTACTAAGGTTTGTGATTAAACTATACAACAGAACAATACATACATGCAGTGGCATATCCGGAGGCGATGTTAAGAGATTCTGCACCCTCCAAGAATTTTTCTAGATATTGAAATATTTTAGAATATTTTTTTATTTTATTATACTCTGTTATATATATTCTAAGCTTTAAGAAAATAAACTTTTTTCCCCTCACGCTTACATTTTTTTTTCATCAACGAGACAAAAAAATGATTCCATCTAAACCACGCTTGTCTAAAGTGAAGCCCAAAAGCCTTTAAAATGCGGCCAAAACGCAAATAATGAAAATATTTAAATTTACACATTAAAAAAATAAATGTTTGCAATATTTTTCATATATAATCGATTCGTTAACATTTATTTTGAAATAAAAATTTAAATAAAAACATCTTAGTATGTCATGAGAATTTACGTTTCGAATTATGTGTGTATCCAATCGAAGGCGAATTTTTTGAAGAATAACAATATTTGTATGCAGTATATTGCATTGTATTTTGATTTCCTAATCCTTTTGTCATCCTAAAATCAATAATATGTTCCAAACAATAACAGCATTTGAAAGAAAGTTGAAATTTTGGCACAATCAAATAAAAATAAGATTTGACACATTTCAGTACTTTGGTTGTACATAAACTTGTGAGTTTCACAAAATATGCTCCATTAATTTTTGATTTAATTCAAGAGTTTGAAAGTAGATTTCAAGATTTTCGAAGAAGTGAAGAGTATTTCAACATATTTTCTACCCCATTTTCGCTAGAAATAAATAAATTACCTTCTAATCTTCAAATGGAATGCTTTGAACTGCAAAGTGACATTCAACTGAAAGAAAAATTTGGGAATGTTTCTTTACTGGAGTTTTATAAAGATTACTTACCCCGTGATAAATATCCTAATTTTCACAATCATGCTTTATTAATACCTTCAGCCTTTGGCAGTACCTATATTTGTGAACAATTATTTTCAAGATAACTGACAAACATCTTGAGAATGCATTAAGAATTGTAACCTCGTCTATTGAACCCGATATCGATTTGCTTGTTCAACCAAAGCAAATTCATCTATCTCATTCATTTGAATTTTTTCCATCTTTATGAAATCCAAACTAAATTAAACGAAACTTTTACAAATTTAAAATAAATATGTATCCATACATATATAACTCAAATTTTAAAAAAAATTATAATAAAAAGAAGATTATTTAATAAAACTACATAGAGTTAATTTTTATTTCAATTTGTTGAAAAAATATTGTATGTGTTAAAAAAAAAATTTATAACACACACAATATTATAAAAAAAAATTTTTTTTGCCTTGTGGCCCTCAAACGGTCATAGTTTAGACACCCATGATCTAAACCAATTCCAGAGAAAGGAATCGAAAAGGCTTTGCTGTCTCCAAAATGTTCATCTAGAATTAGTGTTCAAAAACGAAAAGAGGAGAGTGCATCCTTATTTAGAAGATGTTTTTCCAATTCAGTGATTTTTATCAGATTTTCAAAATTTTGTTGGATTTCTTTGATTCTGGATTTTTCTGATTCTGGAAAATAAGAATTTTTTTCTCATGGTATCGAAATTACTTTTCTTAAATGACCTTATTTTTATAACTTGATAAAAAATTATATCAGTCTTTGGACAGTTTTAAATATGAGAAATAATATTGATTTAGAGTATTCTTTTGTTTTTACCAAGTGGTAATTCTAAACTAAAGAAACTGCTCCTTTCATGGCAATGACATTATGCCCCCTCCCCCCAAATCGATTTCTGGGTAAGTCACTTAATACACAAATTGATATTCAAGCTTCAAATTAATAATTTCTGGATTATGTCATATACGGATGTTAATTTCTATGACTATTGACTACATTTTGAGACTAAAATCAAATTGAAAGGAAGTCTATGCTTGTGTTGTTGATTTTTTAAGTATTGTTATTGATAAGGCAAATGGAAATGAGTCTTCTATTTCAATATAATTTAAAATAAAGTTTTTATTTTCTATGTATTGCTTTGCCTAATTCTAACTTCATTGAAATAACACTTTGAAATTGCACTTTAATTTCTATCACCCTTGTTAAAGATACATACATTTATAATCAGGTTATAAAAATCTGATTAGTTCCTTAAATTGATAAAAATATTTTTAAAAACTATATTTAATTCTTTGTGTGAGCTAGTTCCTTATATTTTCTTTTTTTTTTCCTTCGGTTATCTCATTTATACAAATATACAGCGATAACACAATGTTTGTATAGAACGAGCTTTGCAACGTTTTTCGATGAGTTAAGAATCCTATACGGATTTGAATCTTTGAGGTTGATATGAGATAGCTCAAAATATAATTATCATTAGTAATTAAAATAAAGTCGTCTTATTTTGATGCAGAGATGTTTTTCATATTTCACTTTGTCGATTCAATAATGACCTTTCCTTTTCTGAAATACATTCTTGAATTTTGTCATTTGTGACATGTTTAAATGCTTAGAAGTGAAATCAAAGGGTTCTAATAACAGTTCTGGTAAAAGGGGAGGGAGAGTTAAAACACAATTAAATTTTTACTATTTATATAATAGTATACTTATTTTTAAAATGTCTTCGTTATTAACGTTTCACAGATATTTTATTCTTCACATTTTAGATTTATAAGACTAGAAAGTATGCATGCTTATTTTATTACTGCCTTAAATTAGACATGATTAATCATAAGTCGCATATAATATGAAAAACACTTGCACCCAAAAGTTAAGAATAATTCGTAAAATGTGAAAAAATGTTAGTAAATATTGGTGAATTTATTAGAAATAACTCGTGGAGAATCATCTGTTGAAGGTGAAACTTAAGTCTTTATACATAACATTGCAGTCGACATCTTCATGCACAAAACACCTGCCCATTTCGGAAAGTAGATAAATCGGTTCCCTCGATATAAAAAGTTCAGACAGGTTTCGTGCAATTCAGGTGTGAAAGAACGTTGTCAATGATATGTTGGTACAAATACAACAACTGGATATGTTTGCGAAAGGAAGAATTGCTGGAATGCTCGAATCCGGACATTCTCAAACCAAAGTGTGTCGAATTTTGAATGTGCCTAAGTGCGTGGCTGAGTTAGGGGTTTCAAAGTGAGGGAAATATTAACCGATGGCCAGTACATGGTTAACCAAGAGTCACAGTTGTTCACCAAGACCGAATCTGGCAAAAACTGCGTGACGTCAGAGGGGTAGTCATCCCAAAGAATGGGTTCAGAACTCCCAGCAGTTCAAGTTTTCAGACAAACTGTTTCAGGAGATTCAGTTATGTTGGTATCCATGCCAGATGAACAGCAATATGCATTCTCATCACATCTACGCATAAACGTGCTCGCTTAAAATGGGGTTTGAAACATTGGTATTTGAGTTTAGGACAGTGGGCCAATGTGATGTTCAGTGACGAATCTCGCTTTAGTTTGAACACTGATTCTCCTCGGCTAACGATATGGCGGGAACGTAGAATTCGTTTACATCCAGGAAATATCACGGAAAGAAATCGTTTTCCGTCTAAAGGAATCATGATGGATGCAGGCATCATGTTGGACGGCTGAACAGATCTATATATCTTTGAGACGGAATCTGTGATTGCTAAAAGGTAAAGAGATGAAGTTCTTGAGCCTTACAAGTTCGCCTTTTTCGAGGTACTATCGGTCCTGACCGTGGCCCGCTCATTCACCAGATCTGAATCTGAAAAGAGCTCTGCGCTGTGTTTGGAACTCTGAGCCCACAACACATCCAGAATGCCACAGCAAGTATAGGAAATCGTTGTGTGTGTGCAACGTGCTTGGCTGTCAAGTTGACCACATATCAATGTGACGTGCCTGGTGTGAACTGCTCTTACGCCCAGTTTTCTTTCAAAATATTTCTTTAGATAACAAAAGGGATTATTATCTTTCTTTTGAATTGTTTTCTTATTTAACAAACATTTTACACGTGCTTATCACGTTTCCCGCAATTCTGACTTCAATTTTCTCTATTACTTACATAATTATCAATTATGCTCAACTTTTGGATACCAGTGTGAACAATACCAGCTGTTCATTACATCCTTCATAGAAAAGGGAAAAAATAAGAGTACTTTTATATTATCATATAATTTAGTAATACATATGACACAAATTGAGTGATGTTTGTTATCTATAAGATAAAGTTAGCAATCAAAAACTGACTCCATTCAGATACTGCAATCGCTATCTCTTTTCAGTCAACAAGGAATTACTCATTCTGACGTTATTCGTCTCTACAACATCATGACCTCTTATCCGTCATAACAACACTCAGTAATTTTTTTTTAAATTCAGTTTTATTTTTTTCCATCTGAATCATATTTCAACTCGTTCGCAATTTTTGACGAGTGGCAGAAAATAATAAACACATGTTATAAGTTCCGGATTACTCAATCTGTTTCAGTTTTGATCAAGTGCTCTACTTCGAATTCTCCTTAACCAAAATCATACAAATTAATAGACCACCATTTTGAACCTTTAAACTATTTCGATCCTTACAATGAAAAATTTATATTGCATTCTGTTGCGTTGCAGTGAAGTTCTAGTTGACCTTAACTCTCACCGATATACAAATTCAGTAAAAAGTGATAATAAGTGTAAGGTGTATTATGTCTACATCAATATGAAAAACAACTGAAGAAATTTGAATTCGAATTTTTTTTATATAATACTGTTCAGTAAATACTACAAATGATATAAATTAATCTTCAATTATGTAAATTTTAAAAAAGAGCAAAAGACTATTCTGCCTGTAAAGACTTTTACAGGCAGAAAAGTCTTTTTTTTTTCTTCTTAATTTGACATAGTTGTTTATTTCCTTATAAAAATAAATAAAAGGATTCAGTACACAGATATTTAGAGAATTTTTTTATCTATTTATCTGAGGAAATATACAATAAAAAAGTGCATTTTTTTTCATACTTAACTAATGTGCATTACCTCAGGGCAATTTTAATTTAATTTACGTTTGTTACATGGGTTATTCGTGATTTGTTTCATTTAATTAACATCTAGGGTTTCTTTCTGATTTTTTAAATTTAAGTTCCCAGCTTCTTCCCAATCAAATGAAACGTGATGTAAATTAAGTAAACTTCTCAGAAGTGGAGTGAATAGATATAATCAAGTTGTTTAAAAGTAATATAGAATTAATTTGAAGGAATTGAGGTTATGGTAATAAGCTGAATGTTATTGGGATAGTAGCGGAAGTATTCCGGCGTATATAGAAGATTTGGTGAGATTAGGACTCAACGCTGTTGGAGAAATTGCAGGAGGTACTCGAATTTTATTCCGGTAAGAGCATTATTTGATAGATTATAGAAATTATTAGTACTCACAGAAAGGATATAACTGAGGAGATCATCATCCTTAATTGAGGAGTAAATAAAGATATTTAGGATATGACTATTTATATTAATTGGTCTGTGCATGAACTTAAAGTGAAATTTAGATCTTATAATTAAAATAATATTTAAAATGACAGACGAGATGGGGAACACATGATGCTTCCACACCCTAACCAGTTTTTTTTTTTTTTTTTTTTTTAATCTCTTTGTAAAAATATATAGGTTACATTAGTTCACCTATAAGATAGCGAATTCGTGGATCACCGAAAACATCAATATAAGATAAGAATAATTGTTAATGAGAAAAACTTTAAACCTTAATATAACAAGAAAAATTGTTGTCCCTTTTCGCAATCCCAAAGAGTGACCAAATTATTGTTATTACATGTTGTTTGTTGTCTGCATGCAAATCATATATGTATATAATCGAAATATAAGAGCGTTTGAGATAAAATAAATTATTCGAATATATGTATTTACTTATTTTACTTGAGAGGGGCGTAACAGCTGGAAAAAAAGTAGTTGCTTTTCCCCTCTGGTAAAATATATGTTATTAGATAAATTTACAAACGAAGAGCTATTATTTGTCTCATGTCAAAAACACCTAAACGAAAATCGATAGATCAGATCGTTTAATCTTCTATGACTGACAGGAAGAAAAATCGATTCAAGAAAAATCAATAACTCGGCTTTACGTCTCTCTATCTCTTATTTTTAGCCATTTCTAGAATCTTCATTTTATATACACACGCATTTCTACAGCTTTATACTCGTATATACAAGTACACGTATTTCTACAGCATAGTTAGATTTTTAAGAAAATTTAGGAAAAGATACTCATTTTTCCTAATTTAAAAATTTTCCATACTGACATCAGTTTTTTGAAAACTATAAATTAATCACTTTGCTTTGGACACACATAAAATTGACACTCTCCTTTATTTTTATTTAAACCCAGCTTTGTTATAGTTATTTATTTAAGTTATAAAATTGTTATTTGGGATATTTATTTATTTTGGATTACGACGGAAGTGGAATAGTAAATCACGATTAACCATACTCCATCAAGCATTGTCGAATTATAAATTTCAAATGTCGGACAATAGTTGTGATGAATGTGGATTTTTATAGGACAATATAAACTGAGATTTTGAAAAACAGTTTTTTATTTTCCTAAATAAATTGGTTCATCAAATCAGAGGATTGTTATAATTCACATCTGTTATGCATATATGATGTATGGTTGTGGTTGTTTGAAATTTCTGCCACTGAGTCATCATGAGACATATTGTGCCAAACATAAGGAGAAGAGTTTGTATTTATTTAAATAAAATAATTTTAAAGATAATATTTAGATAAAACATAGAATTAAAAACTATAATATATAACACAAACATAATGATTGAATTTGCTTATTTAAGTTTTAAATCTATTCATTCTAGTTTTTAATGCATCATTGCATAACTATCTTTCCTCTTGCTCAGTGTTAATGAATCGCAAATCGTAATGAGTCAGAAATTTAATATTGAATTAGCGTACTAATTCCAACTCAAAATTGATTGCCTACCATTTTTGAGTGGTCACAGTAAAGTCTGCTTCTGATTGATGAATTTATCAATCACTGGATTTATTTCGCGTCTATCACTATCAAAGTCACATGAATTACGTTACTTTGAGTATTAGCTTGATCTATTCGCTATGTTTTTACCCTAATAAATTACTTAATTTCTTAATTTCAGAAGGAAAAAAAAGAAATCTGAGTGACAATTTTTTCTTCTTTTAAACTTAACATATACATGATTGTGATTCAGTTCGTCACCTTATTCATAACTACACAAATTTAATAAGAGATAGTTAGGAAAGGAAAGAATTTTTTAAAATAATTCTTATTGCTCTTATTTAGACAAACTATAAGTTTTATTTTCTGGTTCCTAAAATAATTCAAAATTTTTGGTGATCGATTTTGCTTTCAGTTCGAACTCCCCTTCCCTGAAAAAAATCAATAAGTCTAGCATTTGAGGGGGAAAATATTCATTAAATGCAAATACTTTGTTCTCAAATCATATCCATCAAAAAAATTACCCCCATCAAATGTTTTGTTATTAGTTATTTAAATATGCATTAACAATGTCACGTGGAATGAATATAATTAAAAATGGGTACATGAGTAAATTTCCTTTGATCATTTTAACCAAGCCAGTAAAATATCGCCAAGTAAATATGATTGGATTAATGTAACTGGAATAAATTGGAATATAATGGCACCTTTAATGGTCGACGGGATACTACAAAAGTATATAAAAATGCGTTTTCATTTAAAAAGAAGGAAACTAATAATATATTTAAATCACAAAGGAGCCTTCAATGGGGTGTATTTATACACACACACACACACACATATATATATATATATATACACACATATATATATATGCACACACACACATATACACACTCTCTCTCACACACACACATATACACACACTCTCTCTCACACACACACATATATATATCATGCTGTTGGTGAACGACATATTTACCTTCTTGCTTTTTTCCTGTGGTGACCGAGTATGACCAAATAATTCCATTGTAGCTCATTCATGTCGTAAGAGGCAACTAAAATGGGTACCCAGCATCTGGGAGTGTGGCCCGGCACCCTGTCCCTGTGGATTATATCAGGGGACCTTAGTGCCTTCTTTAGGTAAGCACGAGCATAATGACCGAAGTGCTCTAGAGATCTCTTTCTTTCCTATGGGGTTTACTGTCTTTAGTAAACACGGGTGACGCATCCCCATGTTACCCTAGCGTTCCTTCTCTATTTTCAATAACATCTATAACGGAGTAGTCAGCCAAACAATTTGTAATTTACCATCCATGTGTTGTAATGCTCTGAGAATTATTCTAAATTTTTAAATCGTATCTTTTTTTTTATATTCCAGTGGTCATGGTTTCGGATTCGTAGCAAGAGGTTTTCGTTCAGTCGCTGATTCGAACCTTGGCCGCCAAAGACCCGCCGTGTAGCCGGGGCTGATGCACGTTAAATCTGTCGGGTCCCAAAGTCCTCTCATTGGCGTGGTGTGGAAGGAGAGGGGGATGTCAGACCAGGTGTCGTCCTCGTCACTTGACCGAGGTTCAAAATTTCGAGGTCCGTCGTCAATAGCTCTCGTGTTGTTTCTAGTGCGAAGTCAATAAAAAAACTAAAAACTAAACTAAACCCATTACAGCGCCGTCTAGTGGCTCACCGGTTGCTCTCCGTCAATTCATTGTATGGAGAAAATTGCTTGCTTAGATATTTTATATCACCCCTTAAATTTTTGTTCACGAGTTCCGAAACACCCTGCATATATCATTTTTGAAATCATGATAAAGTTTTTGTGTGGGAGCTCCTGTAGGTCCAGAAACTTTCTCCTAAGCCATCTGATACGAGTCAGGGATGGCCAAAACCTGGACGAAAATTTAATTAAAATTTTTATTCGTTTTTGAACGTTTAAAGAGCCGTAGAAATTATTTTAAAAATGCATTTGTTAATAGTAAAAATATTTCTGTTTAATTCTATTTTGATCAACGGAAGTTAAAGCAACATTATAAATAGAATAAATTTAGCTGCAAGGCGTAGAAAGGAAATGAAAATATCAAATGAAGGATTCACGAATGGAATTCTGTCGTGTCAAGTGATTTTAATAAGAAGGTGGGGCGCTTTTTCATCTATACTTTTGACATTGAGATATTGTAAAACTTTTCACTTAAAATTCATGCTCTTCTTAGAAAACAACCACCCATCTCTGAGAAGAACCAAACAGCTCAGAAAGTTGAAAAAAATTACGCATAATCTGAAGAAACAGTAGTCACATACTGAATCATAAATTGTTCGAATCATTTTCGATATTTCAGATTGGATAGAATTTTTTTTTACCGATACTGAATATCACTATTTCTTAAATTTGAATCAGAATAATGATTTTGGGAGCAAACGCCTTTTTGATATAAAAAAAAAAATAAGTTAATTCTGCAGAATACAATTATTAATTAGAATCCATCAATTATTTTACAATGAATAAAAATGATGGACTCTTTACGCATATTATGCTCTTTAAAGGTTCTATACGTGAAAAAATGCGTAATATTGTTTGGTTATAACTTCATTCTTTGTATGAGATATTAATGAAAAGACCTTTCAGATTTTTTTCCCATCATATAAGGAGTAATAAGGAGAGGATGGAGAAGCAAAGATATTTTTGAAAAATTGTAGTATACAAATAAAATGTCTCTAAATATAATTAGTCTTGAACTTTTTACTTATGTGAGAAAAAGATTGGTATTGCAACCAGTTGAAAAAATGTATCAATGTTTATTCATCCCTATCAATTGAGCTCACACGTGCCACATTTCAAGTATTTTGAAGATATTATGTGTAGCAATGTTTTTTAACGTAACTATCTTATCTCACGTGCTGTTCTTGGTTTTTTTCTTTTTACATTTAGTATCTTATCTCACGTGCAATATTTCATACCTTTGGGTTTTTTTTTTTATCTTACGTGAAATTTCTCTTACTATGAATTTTTTTTATCTCACGTGCAACATATCTGTCAATGAATGACTTGTTTACTCTCTTCTCTTTATCAGTATACTTGATGAAACACTTGAAACTCACGTGCAATATTCTTTGTTCCTTTATTGTGTGTGCCTGTTTCGCTTGTGTATATTTTTCAAGCCTTCGGAGGATTCTCTTTTTACTCAGCCACTAAGTAAATGAGTCTTAATTTCATCTTTTATTCGAATTATTGATGCGCCAGGGCAGTAACAGATCAATAAATAAATCGACGCGGGGGGGGGGAGCACAAAGATGCGTTTCTTTCGTGTAATTTGCTTTCCGGCTACCGCTTTGCTAGTTACAAAATTACCTCAAAGATGTGGGTTTTATTATCCTATTCCTGAATATTGTAAGATTTTGGCGTCGAAAAAATAATGTTAACATAAAAGCTTTAATTTACTCAGCAGATATGTATTGGCTTGATTCTGACAATTTAGTTGGGATTTCCTGTTCAGGTATGTCTGTGCGTGAAAATATGACGGGGGGAGGGGGGAAGCACACCCTCTTGGCCACCCCTGGATCCGATAATGTACTAGAGTACATTAGTGGTAAAACTATGGATTTCGTGTTTTAGTTAGCGAAGTTCTATGCTCATTGGGGTCACCAAGTTTGAGTCCTGATTCCTAACTTTTTCACTTATTCCTCCTTAGGAGCTTACCTTCTTTGAGAAAGTACGGGAATCAGGATCGCGAGGTACACTAATTATCGTTTTCTTTCTCATGGGGTTTACTGTCTTTGGTAAACGTGGGTGATGCACTCCCCGGATACCTTAGCCATCCTTCTCCACTTCTGACCCTCCATCTTGCCAACTTATTTTTATCCTTTCCTTATTTTTTTTCAGTCCAAAACACAATTTAAACGAATATTTGATGCAGCTCAGCCAGATTTGGCTCTTGCGCCAAAATCCTAAATACCATTCAGTCATTTTAATTCATTACGTTTTTTGTAATTGAGTGTGCTACGTTCTGATCAAATAAATATAGACATTTGTAAACTAGATATAAATTAAAGAGATTTTTTTTCTTTTAAAATGAATTACGTGCAATACCTTAGATATATTTAAAGATATCGTTTTCCTAAAAATACACGTTTTGCGAACAGGAAGTGAAACTTCACGAGTTTAAACGAATTAAACTTGGTGCTTCACCTATCTATTTTTAACTTCAAATAATTTTTCATTTGAGGTTTGAAGGAGTGACTAACACCGAGAACTTTAAAGACTTTAAGAAAAAACGAACCGGTAAAGCAAAGGCATTAGGAGTAAATAAAGTTGTTTCGTTTCACCTCTTCAATCAAAAGATTATGACATTTCTGTTACAGATAAACTAATCTTTACAGCATAAAGAAATATATTTTGTTACTATTTAACAATTTATGTAATTAAAATGTGTGTGCCTCGAGAAGGAATTGTAACACACCTTGTATTTTAAAGAAGAAATATGCTTTCGAGAGCAATATATTTCTTTAAAAAAAATGCTCTCGAAAAATCATGAAAGTGTAACGCGTTTAAGGAATCATACGCAACAAAATTTGTGATTTTCATTTTATTTTATGTATATTTTATAAGTATATTTTTATTTTATGTATATTTTATAAGTATATTTTTATTTTAT
>BMAW01076791.1:0-51018 GCA_019974015.1 Nephila pilipes | reverse complement strand
TTTTATTTTATGTATATTTTATAAGTATATTTTTATTTTATGTATATTTTATAAGTATATTTTTATTTTATTTCTTTTAATAAAGTAAGATTTTTTTTCATTATTATGGATAGCTTAGTAATTACGAAACACTGTGGTTATGAAATTTGCCAGTGTTATCGCTAGAAATGCCACAAATACCGATCTAAGATAGAAAACAATACATAATACGCTTTTCTATTGTTGATTGTGTAGTTCTTATAAGTTTTAAAGAATTACACGTGTCTACATTCCCAAAGTTTTTGCAATTCTTGATAAAATAATTTATAAAGGTAGATAAAAAATATCGCTACAAAAGGAAATAAAAAAAAAATCATGACATTTCTAGCACATGAACAGAAGCATCTGTGTACGTTACTTCTACGTTATGTCTAATTATCCTTCGTTAAATCGTGATTTGGCAGGTGCTTTGAAAAAGAGGTTCTGAGATCGCTTAGTGGGAAAGTGCCAGGGATTGTGGGAGGTGTCAGCTGATAAACATATTTTCTTCTTTTCCTTGACTGTGTCGGCAATTTCTGTCCTGTAGTGTTAAATAATGAGTAAATACGCGGCTGTGGCTTTAACATATGATTCAATTCCTTCCCTTTTGCTTAACTATTAATACATCAGAGAGAAACAATCTTAATCACATGTATGCATAAGAACTAAATATATATATATATATATTAAAAAAAGGGGGGTGGATGACTGATATTTTGGATTCATATCGAATCATTGCAGTGACATGGCTACAATGATTCACTACGAATCTAAAATATTTGTAAGGTATCGCAATCCGAATTCAATATGAACCTAAAATATTCTTAAGGTATCCGTACACCTTTAAAACGTCATTTTTGTCAAAATTTTCAATTTTCTAATTTTAAAGTCAGTTTAAAATTTAAACCTCTTTCTTTTCTATTAGTGTTTAAATTTTGCTTATACCTCATTTAGAACTTAAGTTACAGGGATTTAAATTTTACTCGGTAGCTAATTTTTAATTGCAATTGAAAGTTTGTTTTTGATTTTTCTCAAAATGAGTTTTCTCGACATATTCACATATGTCAACTCAGATATCAGAAAAAGTTATGAGCCAAATTAATTTAAATTTTGCAAGTAGCTTCCTTATATAGTTTTTAAGATCCCCTACTACTTTCATGGTTGTAAAATCGATAAGTTCTTAGTAACAAAGGTGTGAATCCTGTATTGTTATAACTTTTTTTTTTCATTGTTATTTGACTCGAAACACAATAAAAATTGTAGTAATAGGATTTATATCATGAAAATAGTACCAGCCTCAAAAAATGCTATGATGAATAAGATAAAATTTACGGAATATTTTTGTTTGTTTTTGAGTTATGAGCTTCATTCCGATAATCAATTTATGTACTATTTCCCCCATGTTTTCCACTCTTTTTTTTTTAAAAATTAAAACCAGATTATTAAATGGGTTTTTCATAATTTTAGGTTATATTTTAGCATTAAAAATATTTTGATAGCAAATATTAATGTATTTCAAAAAACTTCCTCCGAAGGTGTACGGATACCTTAAGGTATCGCAATTCGAATTTAATACGCATCTAAAATATTCGAAGGGTATCGCAAATCATTAGTTATAATCCTCAAAATAGATATGAGGATTATGACTAATGATTTGTGATACCTTTCGATAAAGACTCATTGGGTTGCTTTTTATAAGCATTTATGTTAAAAACTAAAAATTTTTTTTTATAGGAATAAAATGTATTTTTATGGGATACTGATTTGTAGTTTTCATATGCATTATATTAGTTTCTATTTTTACACGTATTTGTTGTTCCCTAGCATTTACTCGTAGACAAAAATTTGAGAATTTACTTCTATATCTAGGTGTAAAAGATTTTCAGTTGACAGGTGCATTCAAATTTGTGTGCGATTCGAAGAAAGTATCTTTTTTTTTATTTTTATTTAACTTAGTATTTCTTTGAAGTGTTTTTTACTTCGATAATTAATCCTAAGTGATGAAAAATCAAGGTATATTTATAGCATGTACCAGTAAAAAAAATTCAAACGTGTTCAGTAAATTTTTGTGATATACATTTCATGAAATGAAGAGCTTTGTATTCTGTTTATTAAACTACTATTAGAAGACATATAATATATAAAGCACGTATCATAAAAGTAAATCATGGCAGAAATAGAAACACGTGAAATTATGTGAATAATATAAAAACAGAACCGCAACATGTTTCACAAAGAAATTATCCATAAAAGTGACATATCCATGATGTATAACATATACTGGCATTATGCCAGCGCTTTATGTTTTTATTTCAAGGGGGGGGGAGAGGGAGAGAGATTCTCTCCTGAGAAGGTTTTCACAATGATATTTAAATGAATAATTCTCCAACACAATGCACATCCTATTTGTCATTTTATTACGCAAATAATTAACACGTTTCACATGAAGAATACATACAAAGTCCTGCTTTTACTGAATTTCAAACGTGGTTGATGAAATCAAATCTTCGTGATCAATAATGATTCTCTTTTACACAACAAACAATCGACACTTTTTAATTGTTTCTTCGATTGTTACCCTCACACTTTTCGGATAAATGACTCTTCTGATGAATGATTACGTTAGTAAATCCTAAAAAATGATTGGTTCTTACACCATTCTCAAGGACACGTGATTTAGGTAACGAAACTTCAGTTTTAACAAAAGCGTTTTAAAGGGGAAATCTCGAATCGTGTATTGTTCTTTCACTCATCCATCCTTGACCGGAACTCCTTAAGGCATGCTGATAAAATTAGGTCGAAACACCCTACTTTCGAGAAGCACTGTTGGAAAGGGAGAACATAATCATCTCCTTTAGCACGGAAACATTATTTTTCATTCGTTTTACGCCCACTGGAGCGAAATGACTTTTTAAAAAGGTTTCTGCAACTCATAAATACTAAGCACTTCGACTAATTCTACTGAATGTTTTATTATGTTGGTGGTTCTAAAAATACGGAGGGATTATTGGGAAAATGCTACATATTTTTTGATAAAGATGCGAGAAGTGTGGAGTCGATTGACTAATGTCTTATTAGAGAAGGACCGCAAAAGGTTATTGGTGACATATCGTATCTTTCGGCATGTAACGCGCTGTTTTAATACATAAAATAAGATCGAAAATTAATGAATCAACGTTCCTAGAAGCAATATGAAATCACTATAATAATACTATTTTCTTAGTTCTTGTAGCTCTTGCTTTTCTCATTCTCCATGAAGAAAAATATCAGGATGTGTAGGGATCGACGTGAGGTATCTGATAAATAGAATAATGTTATCACGCTCTTTTTAAATCGGTTTAGTGACAAACAATTCATACGAAAAGTGATAACTTTGTTTACTTAAAGTCGGTTTTTTTTCCCTTTAAAAGAAGAAAAACAAATAAGTCATAAAAATAAAAGAAGGAAAGAAATATGAATCAAAGCAAAACGTTTACTATAAGAACTTGAAGCATGTATTTTGTTAATTCAGAATGCCTGCAAAAAATTAACAAATAAAATAAGAATTTTATAATAAAAATTTAAAAAAATACACAATGATAAAGCAACTTTTTTTAACAGCTCGTCTCTCTAATTTTGCAACCGGTAACCTTCAATACTTGGTTTTAATTACAGAAAAAATACATCTGAAATTATTTTATCACACGAAAGTTGCTTGCCGGGATATTTAAACCCTCATTTAGGTGGGCGGGGGGAGGGAACTCATCTAAAAAATATTAGTGAAAAGGCTTTTCCTCGCTCTTGCGTCTTGGAATGTGTTCATTATGAATCTTTAAAAAGGTAAATATTTCAGAAGATTCATTAAAGACGTGAGTTAAAGAAATACGTAAATTATTGATTTTTAGATTTAGAGAAATACCTTTACTTTGAAATCATTTATCCCTCCTTAAGCTTTTGAAAAAATAAATCAATAACGACGAAAAATGACAAGTGAAAAACGGTCAAAATGACGTAGAATCCAATAGATTTTAATGTAAAAACCTAATAATACTTATAAATATTAATAAAATGTATATATTTATAAATAGAGAAAGAGTTGTATAAGGTAATGATATAGCTAGTATACTGCTTTTAAGACATCACGCGGATGAATTTGTAATGGAACTACGCATCAACACTGTTCCGTTGGAATATATAATAGAATGTATTCAGTCGACATGCGAATGTTATTGGTTAAGGTAGATAAGTCACTAAAATGCTCCAAATTTTGCATTTTTCGATTTTGCTTTTAAAAATAAAGAGCGCGTTGGTGATTTTGTTGATGCTATCAAATCGTTTATGAGAATTTGATAAATAGATTGCGCCAAAATCGAATTTTAAAATTGTAAACAAACGTACCACTCTATAGAGGAAAAATATCGATATTTACGGTTTTTTTTAAGGATTGTAAAACATTTTTCTCAAAATTTACTGTATCCATAACGCTGATATTTTGCATATTATGAAATAAGTTTGCTTCCTATACAGTGAGCATAACTGTGTTATTATAAACACTCGCAAATTTCAAGTATTGCACAGTATTTTTTTTTATAAAAAATTTAACGGAAAATTGAATCATAAAATTAAAAAATTTTAAAGTTTCATTAAATTCAACTTTTGGAATTATAGTTATATTCAATGTATAGAATGTTATGCTTAAAAGTGCTCCGAAATTTTTTAAAGTTATAAACGCTGTAGATTTTATGCAAGATGTACCAAAAAATATTGTAAATGCACTACTATTGATAATAAATTGTTCACGTGCATAATTATTTGTATTTATAAACATGATTTTTTTTCTCCCTTAGATAGATTCATAAATATATAGATATCTGAATGTTAAAACATAATTTCCGTTTTTTTTTATTTAAAAAGAGTGGATTATTTAAACTTAGCTCAAAATAAGCTTATTTTTCCTTGTTGGAGACGCCTCATTACCTAAAGCAATTTTTCAAATTGTTGACAAAGAATTCTTTAAAATTGTATGAAACATTTTTAATACAATACATAAAATTATGTATTAGTATTTTTTTGTGATAAATGTAACACTAAATGCAAGAAAAATATAAAAAAGTGATAAAAGACTAGTAAGCTGTTCTCATAAATGATTAAATATAGATAAAATATGATAATCGTTATTCAGCTTGGTTTATGAAACATGTAATTATTACCTTAGTGTTTTCTGCTTTTACTCAATTCTACTGTTAGTAAAATATAACCATGAAACAAATCATTTGTAATTCTGCATTCTGACGTTTTTCCTTGTTTGAAATTTAATAAGTTGTGTTTCGGCTTCATTATCATATTGCAAATACTTTTGCGATTTGCGTAGTTGTTTACAGTATTCTGAGTAAAACAGAAGAAAATTAAACTGTAGTAACGAAAGAAACAAAAAGGAGAAAAATTCAAATTAGAAATGGAAAAAAAAAAAAAAAACCACGTTTTTCTTGTCATCATCCATAACAAACAAACAAAGAAAATTTCACTTGGGCTAGAATAATCAATTTCGGATTCTAAAATTTTTTACGACAAAATTTTCCCTAACTTTACGCAATTGAAATTAAAAAAAAAAAGAAACAAATCTTGTGGAGTTACAATAATGTTTTAATTTTAATTGTAAAATAATTAATAATATTTCTATAAAAAAATATGTTTTTTTAATTTAGGTCTATAAATATACGACTAATTTGCTTAGAAAATGCCCCTGTTCCAAATTCATCAAGTTTTTATCTTTATTTTTACTATTTATTTTATAATAATTATTTATTTTATGAGATGTCATTATAATAATTATTATGTAGAAAAATCAACAACTTAATGCATCGGGAGTATAAGTTCAACATGATTTCGTTTTCAAACTGTAACATTTATTTCACATTTTTATAAACTCCGCCTTATTCTTTTGTGTTTAACTATTTAAACGTTCTTACTTATCTAAAAAAAAAAAAAAAAAAACCACCAGAATATCTCAGTAAATGATAAATAAAAATCCTTCTTTTTAAAATTTGTTATAACAATCAAAGGGGATGTAGGCTTTGAATTTTATTCATGACATTATAATCGATATTTTTCCAAAATAAAAAAATATATATTTAAATTGTTAATATTTCTTTTTGAGCATATTATAAATTCAGGGCCCGTTTGTCAAGGATAGCAATACTCATATTTCCCGCATTCTTTAAATGAAACAAATGAATCACCAGTAAATAATACAGAAGATGATTACTATCGATTTCTTAAAAAAAAATTAATGATTGAATAAAATGAAAATATTTGTTCTCGGTTAATCGATGAAAACAAATTGCAAAATCAGAATTTTTCTCGTCTGACTAAGATATTAATAAAAAGAAAATCACCAAAGCGTTGATTTCAGTGGACTCATAATTCACTGAACATGACAAACCTAATGACAATAAGCAGACAGCTCGAATTCGTTGCAATCACCCCGTCTACTTCGTAACCATAGCAACCGATGATCCTAAAGCGCTTAAACGAAAAGGACAAAAATAACCTCTACAGATACACTGTGGCTTTGAAACTGGCCTACATTCGAAATGAGAGTGAAAACAATTATTTCATGAATGGTATTTTCAAATATAAAAGGAAGAGGATAAACAAAATGTTGTCCCTCACGCTAACGCGTCCAGAATGAACCGTATCTGGATTGTTTTATTTTTTTAAAAAATTCTGAATATTATGACACAATTTTGTCATTGTAAAATAAACGATTAAATGTAATCTTATGATATCAATTTAATTCTATTGTGTGATAAATTGTTAAAAACTTATAATTATAAATTCGCTGAGTTAAATATACTCATTTTGGTGTTATTTGGTTCAACAACATCAAAAAAATATAATTTTTTTTTATTTATTTCTTTTATTGTTGGGAAGTAAACTATTTCAATACTATTAATGTTATTTCATTTGGAAACACATTGAATTATATAATTGCTAAATTATTTTTTTTAGTTGCATAATTCTTGACAGAAAGAAATCCGATGAAGAACGCATCTTTATTTGTCTATTTCTCCTTTCTATTTTATGTTTTTTATTTACTACATTAATTACTTTATATATATATATATATATACATACACACATAATACTTATTACATTATTTCTCTCATTGACTTTTTATCTATAATATTAATATACTTATTATTTATTTCTCCTTTATTTACCTTTTACTCATATCGCTTATCTACCTATTCTCCAACGCGTTGGTTGGACTATTTGGTTACATACAGGTGCGAAATCGTAAGTCAAACTATACACATTGCGAAATAATACAGAAAAATGCGGAAATATCTGGGTGACATTGCATTAGAAAGCTAAAGCGTTTTATGTTCACTTTTACTTTGCATTATCCTTTCGGTCTAGCATAAAAATACTTCTGCGTACATGTACGAATTTGACTGTATTTGGTTTCCTGATTATCAATCCTGAGTTATGGAAATATTTAAATATTAAAAATAAGAGACCTGCATAAGCATGAAAAATTATTTTTTCTTATTGTTGTTTTTTTTAGCTAAAAGAATTTATATTAGAAGTAAATTATTACTTTTCATCATTACGTAATAGTTGGATGTAATGAAATTGGATATAACTTCTTTTTTATATCAGTTATCGCCTTAGTTGATTGCTATGTGGCTCTTTTGTTAAATTCCATCTATATAATTACTATGAAAATAACACTATATTTCCCTTTAGGGTTATATAAACCTGGTTTTATTAAAGTTAAGAGTTCAATACACTATTTTTAATTAGAATTTGTCAGTTCATAAAAGCTGTAAAATCAGACGAGCAATGAATGCTAAAATTTCACAAAAACATTTTAAGTGTTGTTGCGATCAAAAGAAGCAAGATCGTATTCAAATCTCAATAGAAACTGCATGAGTAGTTTCAAGGAGTTGATAAGAGCATGCAAGGTGGGGCAAGAAAACCTTGAATGATCTTTCAAGATGACCTTGTCCAGGGTCAGTAGCCCTTTCGAATAGTGATATTTTCCAAGTACCAACAAGAAGTGATACAAATCCGCTGACCGGAACGTAGGGGGAAAAAAGTCGAGGAGGGGGATATGTTTAATTCAATTACATATATAGATATATAATTAAAAATTAATTTAATGGTTATTTGTAACTATTAGAAAATGTGTGGTATTATATAATTATACTTTTCTATGGACTAATAATGATGACATTATGTGTTATTTGTGCTATATATAATAATTATTACAGATAATTAAAACGTGAAATTTATAAATAGTATTTCGTATTATTGATTGGGAAATATAGATATTCGTTTCATTTTGAAAGACAAATTTTAAGAAGCCTATTTAGTAGAATTAAATGTGATTATTATTGGAGAAGAAGGGCCAACTCGAAAATTGAAAAACTTTTTTAAGAGGCAGATGTTATTAAATTCATAGCAATACAGAGAATTGAATGGACAGGGCACTTAAAAAGATAGGATTACAATCGAGCCACACACACTAAAAAGATCTTCCCTGCTAAGCCATCTGGTACCCGAAAAAGAGGGAGACCAAAACTTAGGTGGATTGCCTGCCTGAAAAAAGACTTGAAAACTATTGACAAATTGGAATACCTTAGCCAAGAACAGGACAGCATTGAATGGAATTCTGAGGGAGGCCAGAGCCCATCCGGGCTGTCGCTCCAGAAGTTTCGTAAAATTATAATGAAAATTCACGTAAAAGCAAGTTGTATTGTATGGAGAAAATATTTGATATTTTCTACATACTCCTTATTTATCAAAACATTTAAAAAAAATGTATTTGAAAGCTATGGGGATTTCTAAATTCCTAGAACAGTTTTTTTTTTTTTTTTTTTTTTTTTATCTACACAACTGGTCATTGATCAGATGTATACTTACTATAAACATAAAAAAATGCAGATTTTTTAATGATTTTTCGATCATCCATCAATTGTATATTGAGGTTTTCGAAATAACGTTTGAATTTTGTGCTTAATCATAGCAAATTTGGATCCTGAGAGCAGTAAAAAAAAGTTAATATATTGATGGTTATTGAGTAAGTTATGTTTTATGAGAGGCATCGTATTGGAAATGAGACAAAACATCAAAAGTATTTCGGTTACAGCATGTAATTTTTTTCCCATGTTTTTTGTTATTGAACTAGTGGATACTAAAAGTCATTAATCTGACTGACAGTAAATACTCTTTTATTTACTCATATAGTAATAATGAGTTGTTTGTTTCTAAAAAGTTATGCGAATATACAACTGTGTTTGTGATGGCATGGTACAAAATTTATTTTGTACCTGGGTGTGCCTCTCTGGTCCTAAGATAGTAGTACCATCAGAAAACACATCTAACTTATTGAAACAAGTAAACTCATATCATATCACGGAACTGAGCGAAAAAAGAAAGTTATATTTTTCGTAATATTTTGATTTATTTGATCTTTTATCTAAGCAAAAAAATATTTTTTAAAAAAACTCCATAAGAAATACCTTCATAGCGCCATAATAATGTTTTCTTCACCCCCCTTTTTTTCTCAGGGGGGGAGATCCATTTAAATTAAGGCATCTTGAGCTTTCATTAAATTTCCCTTCAATTTAAAATTCCTGAAATTGCTCAAAATTCATTTAAAATATCATTTAGGAAGTTGTTTGAATTCTGTTTTAATCAAATGCACAAGTAATACGAGTATTGTAACATTTTGAAACTGTTATTACAGTTGAAAATGTCAAGGAATATCCATAAAATATAGTTGACTGAATCAAAAATAATATTTAACAAAGAAAACTCCTTACTTTTTTCTCCCAAAAAATTCATAAAAATCATAATTTTATACTGTTTAATTTACACTATATTTTAACTTTCTTCACCAAACTGTATCTAAAAGAACACAAATGCTCTGAGTGTACCTTTTATCATAAGAGTCAACAAATAAACACATGGTTGCTGTTTCACAAATGGAATTCCCGGATATCATTGTATCCTACTGTTAAATATCCTTCAATTATTCAAACAAATTAAAATAGGATTATTTCTAGATTTTATTTTTCTTCTTTGTTGTTGAGGGTTATTATGGGATATGGAGCAACAAAGGCTCTTATCCCTTTTCCTTTTTTCTTCTTTATCTTCTTTATTTCTAAGTTATATTAATTCTTACTTTTATCTGATGATGACATGCTCGTTTAGGAAGGAGTACAATCTTGCTGAATTTTTGCACTAGAAAAAACAATCCTTCTTAGAGCAAGAGTGTCAAATTGAATGTAGATTCCATGGGCTTTTTTTTAAAAAAGAAAAAGTCCCGTGGGGCTCATTATAGTATGTAGTTATACGATGCTAGTTTTTCGTTTCTAAATTTCGAAATCTATATGGATAGGTTATTTGGAATGTTGACCTTGGTGATATGGGCTTGGATTTCACTTCTGGCTACCAGGAGGGGGGTAATTGTTAAAAGCACGTGTTGCGGCGCGGCTCTTTAAATATAATGACAGGATTTAAAGGGTGCACTTGCTTTCGGTTTGCTTTTTTCTTTCTTGCTTGCTTCTTAGAAGTTCGAAGGAGAATTTATGGCCCTTTATGGGGGTTAGGGCTTTTGGTAGCAGATGTTATCAGCTGTTCGTTTCATTCAATCAGTTTTTATTTGTAGCGACAGTCATGACGCACAGAAAGTGTTTATATGGATACGCTGGAATGTTATTCGAGCACATAGGCCGCGGAGCTGCCCTTAAGCTCGGGTCGGTGAAATATAGCATTTGAACATTGAAAAAGATGGTGTTTGAGCATTCTGATAGATGGTTTCAGAAGTAGGCTTGTGATTGGCTGTCTGGGAAGTCTGGTAAAGTAGGCACTTTGGAGGTATAGGTTTTGGTCAGGGGTGGCGCTGGTAGTTGATTTTCCCATTGGTTGTTGCTTCTCGGAGGGGAGCTTTCCCATTGGCTGCCACTGACTGCCGTGTTTGTGGTGTGGGTGTGACTTTGTAGTTGGGCGTATATTGCGAAATAATAAATGAATCTGAAAGTAATGTTAGGGAAAATAATTCAAATCTGTACATAGACATTAAAGTAAAAAAAAAGGACTAAGCTGTACCCTTTGCTCAAAATCTTGCGTGAAGAGTCAAAATATGTGTGTAAGACATGTGACGTTATACTATGCATTGAAATTTTTTTTATAAACATACCATACAGCAAAATAAGATTTATCTTTTATATCTATATTTTCCATATAATGGTACATCTTTACATCATGAAATTTATGTAACATATGTAAATATATTTTGCATTTTCTTAAAAGTATGATTTTTTATGTAATTTTATGTATAAAACATTCAATTTTCGATTAAATCTTTTTTTCTTTTGTACATATTAAGTTTAATGCGTTTTAAATAATATATGTAAACACCAAAATATTTTAATGAATAGCCGATTTTAGAGAAATTTTTTTCCCGAATTAGGCTTAGTATCTAAAATCGTCTGGGCACAGCGTGACACTCCGCGGTAAGAAGCCGCAGGCCCAGAGAAGCACTTCTTTTTTCTCCATCCGGTAGCGAAAGGGTTAAATAACATTCCCCAAAATGTTCGTTCCAATTTCTGAAGGAAATGAGACGCCGATTCAACACGATTAATAGTAGTTCGTTGGCAAGAGTTGTGATTCGTTATCATTAATTATGAACGGTTAGAAATTTTAAAAAACAAGCTACAATATTTTTAGTAAAAATTCTAATGCATTTTGTTATGTTCGCTGGGTCGCAAAGCTATTTGTTGAGGGTCATGTATGGTCCATGGGTTGAAAACAGAATCAAAACAGAACGATCCTAATTTATTTAATGAAGCAAAGTTTATTTTCCATTAATAGATAAAATAGATAAAAGTAACCAATTTTGAAATCGAAATGCAAATAAAACAATCTGATGATAAATATATCAGATGTGAATGCACTGAGTAAGAGAAAGCGCAAAAAATTCATAGGTGATTCAAAACTTACTATTACTTTCGTTGCTTGAGAAATTCAATACCTCATTGAAACAATTCAAGGAAGGAATCTTCAACAATGCTATTTGTTATGATATATCCTTAACAAAAGAAATTAAACTGTTGAACGATCGATCTAAAGAATTTTAGAAATGCGACAGTAAGGTTCATTATGATACACACAGTAATATTTTGATAATTTCTTTTAGAACAATGAAAGCCATAAAATTATTTATGGTAGAGGAAAACATACAGCACCTTTTTCAATAGTATTAATATAGTTATGATTATTTCGTTATGTAATGATAACACACAATGTACTTGACATTGACAATAGATTTTTGCTTAAAGTTGTAAGATACGAAAAAATAATTTTAAAAATAAATGAATGTTTGTTTTGATTGTAAAGTTTTGAAAAAGGGTTATAGTGATTCAAAAAAAAAAAAAAAAAAAAAAAAAAAAGATGCATTCTCTTACAAATAGTGATTTCGATATTGAAGAGTTTATCCTATGGAAAACAAAATTACTTATTTATTAAATATTTTTCGTAATTTGTTTTCCTTAGTTAAACTCTAAGAGAACATGTTTTTAGATGCCTATTTTAACAAAAAATTATGTGAATAATGTTAGTTATTTGTATATATCACTAATTCGCTCAATTAAAAACAATGTATAGTAAATTAAAATTTAAATACTTATCGAAAACTGGAAACCCAATTGATATAATTATAGTTACATGAAAAATTATTTGTCTTTTTTATGTTTTTTAAAATATTTGTTTTACTGCAAACACTTTATACACTCCAGCATATTTTTTAACTATTCTATTAATCTCATGCATCATCACAAAAGCGACAATTTTTCTTAATTTGAAAATGAATCTCATATCTTACTTCACATTCAGTATTTTGTAAAAAAATTCCGAAGAAAAATATTGTAATTTAAAATATTCAATTTTTTTCGTTAAAAGCCTATTTGCTTATTACATCCTTCTGTAATTTAATCTTCCGAATATTTCATTTTTAAGGGAAGAAGTAAGGGTTAAAAATCTCAAAAGTTTCTTTAGCAGATTCCTTTAAGATTTGGTATTTTTTTCATCATTCACGCAACTAAAATTTTAAAATTAATTGTTTAATACTAATAACTCGTTCCTTGCTGTGACAGAAGCATAAATTCATCTTTCACCAAACTAAAAGACAAATTTTTAAGAAAATCAATATTAATTGGTTGGTTGTATTAACGTCGCACTAGAAGCAACACGAAAGCAATTGGCAACGAACCTTGTAATTTGGAACCTAGGTCAAGTGATGAGGATACGACACCTGATTTGGCACTTAGCTTTCCCAACTTCCACACCATGCTCAAGGGAGGATTTTGGGCCCCGACAGATTTAACGTGCATTAGCCCCGGCGGATCTTTAGTGGCAACACAGGCTGTCCACGACTCGACGAAAACGGCCAACCTCGAGTCCGAGTCCGCGACCATGAAAATTAGGCTACTGCCGCCTCTATATCAATACTTTGCATGTTAAGAAATTTCACTATTCAAGAGCTCATTTATTCAGTTCAACTCACCAGACTACTGAGAAAAAAAAAATGATTGAGGCTGATTAAACATAGCAATGTTCCAAATCAAGTTTTAGACAAATTTTCTGGAATCAAAGTTTTTAACTAGCTGATATCCTCAAATACTCTAATGAATTTTAAAAATTTCGCACATATAACATGTGTTGTACACGTTTTACTAAAGTAAGTCTTATGATTAGCTGTTTCAGGTATTCAGTTTTTTTAATTGTCTGTTTATTTGTGAAAGGCATTATTAAATAAGTCATATATTTGAAGATGCTTGCTTTAGAGAACAGAGTTTCAAAAGATTTTTGTGATTGGGATTGCTTATTAAAGTCGCGATGAGAAGCAACACGAGGGCTATTGGTGCCGGACTTCGTAAATTTGAGTCTCGGTCAAATGACGAGGACTACACTTGAGTTGACACCTCCCTCTTCAAATTTCCATGCCACGGCAAGATCTGGGGCCTCGACCAGATTTAACGTGCATCAGCCCCGCTTCAGGGCGAGTATTTAGGGACATCAGTGTTCGAACCCACGATCGACAAAAGGAACGATGTCCGCGACCATGACCACTGAGCTACCGCAGCCACATTTATAATAGAAAGCTCCTATCGCAAACTAAAAAATTAACTATTAACCATACTTTTAATTGATTGATTGTTTATTAACATATCATTTAGAAGCAACTCAGGACAACTGACTACGGACCTCTGAATTTTGAACCTCTGTCAAGGGAGAAGAGAACGACACCAGAGCTTCCACCTCCCTCTCCAAATTTCCACATAACGGCATCTGGAAAACATGGGACCTCGACAGGTTTAATGTGTGTCAACCCCATTACACGGCAAGTTTTCAGTAGCATCAGGCTCGAACACGTGACTCGACGGGAACAAGCCGGCCGTGAGTCCGCAACTATGACCATCTGACTACTATGACCACCTATCCACTATATAGTGACGATAATATTATTAATTCATTAATGTTCACTATTGTCAAGTCACAAACAACAGTGAGCATTAATAAATTAATAACTAATGCATTAATGAATTATAATGCAAGCATTTTATTTAACATTTAACCCATTAGCTGTCACGATCCCCATTTGGGGATTTTGGAATTTACGCACACCACTCGGCGTTAAAAATATATTTGGTACACCTGATAGTTTAATTTTATTCTATATATTTCAGTCAATATTGTGTGCAGCAGAAAGTGTGTATTCTGCGCTTCGTTTCCTTACGACAAGCGAACAAATTTTAAAATTCGTCTGTAAGTTGAAGGGAACATAATTGTCATATTTGAAGCAATATATTTTTGGTTTGGATTTTTATATTATAATGAAATACTGTAGATAAATATGTAATTTAGAAGTTATAGTAACAATCTGTTACTTAATCAGTCTTTTGTTTTTTATTGAAAGGATTTTATTGTTCATTTTATAACACGATACCCATTTTCAAAAATATCAAATATTTTCAAAACAAAATATAATTATACTGTTAAACAACTTTTTGTACATATATATAAAACCTATTCGGCCAAATATTTAAAAAAAAAAAATTGGCAGTTAATGGATTAATTAACTGTTTAACAAGTATTTAATTAATTGCAAATGCATAAATTATATAAAAAATAATTCCACTTAATTATTTGATCATGTATACTTAGCGTTAAATATTGACTCTATTTATTGATATTTAATTTTAAGCTCATTTGACACTTTTGTATAACATTTAAAAAAGGCCAATAAACCGTATTTAGTTATAATCCTAAATTATTTTATCTAAAGCAGAGAGATTAGACAATGAAACTTATTGGAAGGAGAGCAGAATGAATTTTTATAAATCACCGAACCTTTTCCTAAATTAAAAAATAAAAAATCAGATAAGTAATTAAGTAAAATAATTTCTACTATAATTAGTAATCTATACACATTCTTACATTAATAATGTTTTATGCATCATTTCGTTATGAGAATTTATTATAAACTGTAATTGCACGATTCGGCATGATTTGACCCAAAATGAATCAGACAAATAATTTATAGGAGTTCAATTAACCAAATTTGGAGAAATTGCAATCATATTATTATTATTAATTTTGTTTGGAATACTAATAAGAAAGGGTACTAAAGTATAGCCCAGATATCTGGATAAAATTTATTTTATATAATCATTGATTCTTATGTTCATAATGTAAATTTCAGCTATATACAGATTTGTTTAATTTCTGGAAGTCGTAGATTGAAATAGCATGTAGTAGCATATAAAATTTAAATTATTATCTTGGGGTATTGTAAATTTTAATTATTACTAAAAATAATCGAGATAGAAATTTAATTATTTATTTATTATTCTTAAGACTGGTCTCTACATAATCGCTATCCAGATTTATACATTTCTCTCGACATGTCTTGATCTTTTGAAGTCGTCATTGTAGAACTCATCAGATTGAACTCTGATCTTCTTCATATTGCGAGTTACTTCAATCTACAGCTTCCTGAAATCAAACAAATCAACTATAAAAGCTGTAATTTACAACATTAAGTACGTAAGAATAAATTAATATGCAGAATAAGTTTTCCCCATATATCTCGGTTATTTCTTGTAGTAATAATTAAGACTGAACGATACCCCTCATATAATGTTATACATTTAGCGAATCACTAACTAACTAAAAAATGAGAATGCCAAAGAGTCCTCAACTTAAACACCCATGAACTTTATAAGAAAAATCTATTTACCATATATTCGTCTACTCATACATCGAATTTCTACCTTGAATTTCAGGAAGTATGGCCCTTTCTTGATTACTGTACGTTGTCATGCCTCCTGAAATCCACGGTAGAAATGACGATGTATAAAAAAGCTCGAGCTTTATACTTTCCATTACAGTGTCATCTAGTGGTTCACTTGCTCTTCACCTTTGTATTGTATGGTGAAAGCTGCTTTAGATATTTTATATCACCTCCTAAATTTTGCTCATGAGTTTCGAGGCACTCTGTATTTAGAGTGAAGCTTACTTATGTGATGATTTTTCGATAAAATTATGTAAAAATTTCTTTTTACTTAGAATAGTTAAAAAATATCAACAATTCTGATTATCATTTTTTAGCACTTCTATAGTAGTCTTCGTGTTATTATGCCTCTTCTTACTATTAAAACTGAAAATTCTGCCAATAAAAAAAAAAGTGGGAAACCGATTCCATCCGACTGTTTGAGTTATAACGAACAAAATTTCGGTTAGATATTAAGTTTTTTTTTCCTGTTCGCGGGAAAATATGGAAACTTTCCAAAAGTGAGGAAAATTTTTTAAAATATATGCAAGCTATTTGAAAATAGGAAAAGGCGGAAATTTTAACATCTCTGCCAAGTTTGTTATACTTCCTGGTTACATGTACATATTACACTTTTCTGACACAAAATTGTACAGAAAAGTCTTTTTTTTTTTTTTTATTTTTAACTCATTTAGTTCTGATTCACTATAAAATAAAATAATTATCAATCATAGAATAAAGAAGAAAAGGCTTTGTTTGCGAGCTTGTGTGTTTACTAAGTAGTGATTAATTCAGTAGAGAAATATGAAGTAGTTAACTCAGCCTAAAGTCAATTTTAACCGGCAAATGAATTAATATATTGATGGGCTTTATCAAGGAATAAAAAAAAAAGCGTACAAAAAAAAAGAGGAGAGAATTGCTTTTGAAAATTCTGCGTGTAAAGTAATATATGGCATGTATTGGGTTGGTTGGTTTCATTAATATCGCATTAGAAGCAACACAAGGGCTATTGGCAACGGACCACGTAATTTTGAGCCTCAGTCAAGTGACGAGGATGACACCTGAGCTGGCACCCCTCTCCTAATTTCCACACCACGCCAGCATGTATTGAGATGCATGCACATAGGCAAAATTGCAAAAATTCGAGTTTAAAAAAATTATTTTTGTTTTTTTGAGTTGATGTTGACTGAAAGAAATACATGAAATCCCTTTCCCAAAATGTGTAATTGAAGGCAACTTTCCGATGTGAAATTCAAGAATAATTTTCCTGCTAACAATAATTTCTTTTTTCAATTTGTTGTATTGTCTTACAAAAACACATTGCTTTTACAATCTCAACTCTATTAAGAATAGTTTTTATGTTGAAAAAAATTGTTTTCCAGAATCCTTTCAGAACGAAAATGAAGCAAGATCAAGAATTTAAATTAGTTTTAAAGTTGAAATTGTGTTTATTGATTCTAAGATATAATATTTGTACTCTCGCAAAATGCTTTCAATATTAAAGCTTTGAAAGAAAATTTAGATTAAAGGTACGCATTCACCTTTCGTGATGTTTAATCTTACTTTTCAACACATTTTTAAAATTCCGATTTGAATTAAAAAAAAAAACTGTAGTTAAAAGAATTAAAGTATTATTTAAGGAAAACAATTTATTGATGTTTTAAAATAGGATAGTTATTTAAGAGACATATCAGCAAAGGTATAAAAAAAAATTCCAAAAAAATAAAAAACGGAATTATTACTCATTTAATAGGCAATAAAGAATGCACTTTATTTTACCAGCTGTATTTATGTATAAAAGCATAATATTTATATCTCATTACTACATTAAGTACAAATATTCATCTCAAACATAAAAGATGTCTTTTTCTTATGCTGTATAGCTTCATGTAAAAAAGTGGTAACTGGTAAATAGACGCAGATACAAAAGGTAAGGAAGCAATGAAGAAAAATTTTAAGCTTTCTGATTCGTATGGCATTGAGGAATGTCAAACAAATCACAGACATGTCGTGAGGTAAAGAATTCTTTCTCATGCAAAGCTTTCATACAAAGAGGTTTTTGACACTACATAAATCTGATAATGGACCTTAGTCTATCTGTAGATTTATCGAATACTTAAAATTTTTCTTTCTTTTCTTCAAATAGAAGTTAATGACACAAGTCGATCCTTCTCTAAGATGGATATACCTATTCAGTATAAGAATAATTTCCTATTTTTATCATTAAATTTTTTTGAAGAATGTTTTTTTGTTTATAATCACTTTTTAATGGCATAATAGACACAGTAATTATACGAATTTTCTCGATCGTGGTACATAATTGAATTCAAATAAGCACTTCAGAGACTGAAGAACACAAAATTGACTTCAATCTCATTGTACATGGTATTGAATAAGGGTTTTGAAACCATAAAATTTTGATATTGAACTTCATCCCTTTTCATTTTTTTTTCATTCAATTTCCAATTGTAAAAAGGAAGAGAATATTTTTTCGAACGGACACTTCTGAAAATTTTTGATGTTCGTATGAACATCAAAAATTTTCAGAAGTGTCCGTTTATATCCTATATCCTAAAGTTTAAACGTAAAATTTTCTTGATTAGTTTTATATGGTTAGTAAACAGATAATAATACAACAGTGAAAGACGATTAAAACAAATAAAATAATAAGCGAAAAAAATTTGTTTCTTTAAATAAATGAAAAAAAAAAAAAAAAAAATCTGTTGTGATTAAATAAACCTAGATCTGCAACATTCCATTCAGATTGAAATCAAAGGTATTGAGGATTGTATGTCAAACTTTGTCACTCACAAAAAGAGATTTAGAATACAAATATAATTTTAAAAATAATTTAAAACGTCTTTTAAATTTCATTTCAAATAGAAATTGAGAACATCTGTGACCTTTTAAAACGTTCGAAAGGGGTCGCTTGATACCAGTTGAATCAATCAGAAGCCTCCATTTCAATTATTCTTTTATCGATCGTTTGAAAGCAGTTTCTAAATTTATTTCTATACTACAGCTATACTCGTAAATCTTGTTTTATCTAACATTTTTATCACTATTTTCAAAGGTCAACCAGAATTATGTTTATCCAGGATAATTTGTAGTTTTCGCCAACTTTACGAGTCCTAGCATTCAAAAATACTCGATGTCGACGAATTTATTCTGAAATACATCTGTAAAACCCACTAAATGAATGATATATACAGTAGTCAAATTAAGTATTCTGCATTCATGTGGTTTTGAATTTTTTGCTTTTTTTTTGTTTTTGTTTTAAGTCTTTAATAAAATGCAAATAATAAATACATTTCAGATGTCAAAATATATAATCTATATAGTATATATATAGTATATATATAATATATATAGCATATATAATCTCCTTTATGAAGTATTGTCTACATTTAATAAAAACAGCTTTAAACAATAATAATCAAAATTGATTCATTTACAACCGCAATGATAAAAAATATTCCACAAGTAATTTTAAAGTTTTTAAAATTTTACTATACGTTAATGCTAATACCTTGTTGTTTTTTTCTCGGAGGCGAATCATATGTTAGAACGGTTTGATTAGCTGCGATATGAAATGATGGTCGATCTTTTGTCATTCTTCGATGAACATTGCCTTCATCTCCGTTTTGATAGAAAAATTATGTTTACTTAACCTGTTTTCCAAATGACTTCATAAGTGTTCAATCGGATTTTAATCCGGAGGTTGAACTGGTTTTAAAAATTTTTGGACAATTATACAGCAATCCCAGTCGAGTTTCAGGGCCAAACGTGTTGGATCATTATCCTAATAAATTTTATTCGTTTGCGAAAGACTCAATTTCTTCTCTTCACCTAGGCACTTCACTTATTTAAGAATGCAGGGTTATTGTGTCTTCTATTACAACCAAGTTTCGAATTCCAGAAGTTTCCATGCATACAAGGTCATCCCGGAAGAATCCATATATCTCCAAGAAAAAAGGCTGGCTAGAATTTGCTAAAGCCAGTGTTAACAGAAGTGTAGATTTTTGGATGGATGTTATATTCGTAAATGAATAAAAGTTCAATCTCTTGGGATGCTATGGTGGAGTTTTGGTGAATACAGGGTGTTTCGAAACTCATGGGCAAAAATTTAAGGAGCGATAGAAAACATCTAAACAAGCAATTTTCACCATGCAGTGCGTGCTTCCTGAAATCCATAGTAGAAATGACAATGTGTAAGTAAACTCGCGCTTTATGCTTTCCATTACAGCGCCGTTTAGTGGTTCACGGCATGCTCTCCACCCTGTGCATTGTGTGGTGAAAATTGCTTGTTTAGATGTTTTATATCACATCTTAAATTTTTGGCCATGAGTTTCGAAACACCCGGTAGAAAGACAAATACAGAGCTGGAAGAAAGAAACATGCGGCCAACAGTTTGAGGTACGTTAGTGGGGTAGTGATACTATGAGAATGTATGGGAGCTTCATGGATCAGAAACTGTATTGTAATAGATGCACACTGACCCAATATTCGTATAGTTGGAAAAATAATTATCTTACATTTCACTTTCTTAAAATATAATAAAATGAAATAAAACATTTAAACAAGCAACAATATAATACATTTATGTAATGTATTATAACATAAAAGCAAAAATAAAATTTAAGAAAAAAGAATCAAATATTTTTACATTTTAAGAGACAAATACTCAAAAATAAAATGCAAAAAAGTATTTGCGCACTTCATTAGTGTGCTAAAATTAAGAAAATTTTGGTTAAATATAATTTTAATTAATATTTTACATTAAGTTCTTTACCTTTAATGACTGCTTCAAGACGTTGTGGCATAGATTCTACTTTTTCTGACGATTGAGTCTATGCTATTCCATTCTTCAATGATAACTTTTTTAAGCTACTTTTCACTTGTGATTTTTTTGTTGAGTTTGTGCATCCGATAACATTCATAAATTTTCTATTCAATTCGAAACTAGAAACAGTGGAGGAAAAACCAGTCTCCTTTGAGCATCGTAAAGTAACCATAGCTTTGGGTCGTTATCCTATCGAAAGTGAGAAATTTTCTTTAAGCCTAACTTCCTAGCATTGTTTTATAAGATATACCGTAACACATTAATACATGTTTAAGAAAGCTATCATTCTAGTGTCAATAAAACCCAAATTTCATATTCCGTTAGAAGCTATACACCCCCAAAACCACCACTATGTGGGAGAGATGAGTTGTTTTGGGATAAATCAATTTTATTTTTTCGACAAATTTTTAGAATGCTTGGCGGAGAGAAAATTTGAAATTTACTCTCATCAGAAAAAATCACTGTTTTCCAAAAATTCATTGATTTACTTATATAGGTTAAAGCAAATTCCAGACGCTTTCTCCTGTGTGTTAGCTTCCTTTATGTGTGTTGGATGGCTATTTCCTTAGGGTTCTTCCTTTTAAAACTGCATTATAGAGAACATTTCTTATTATTTGAGGTATTACTTTGATGTTAAAAGATGTTGCAAGGTCTTCAGCAACTTTTTGAGATGAACCCATAGGATTTTTTAAAGCTGTCTGAACAACACTTCTTTTTGCCCTCATTGTTAGTTTCTTTGGACGTGTGTGTCCTATATTGAGATTATTTTCAATGCATCCAGTTTCTTCATACTTTCTCATTGTGCATCCAACAGTTGTAAATGGTAATTTAATCGCTTTTCCAACTCCTTAGTACAGTTTTCGATTTTTATGGAGCTCAATGATACGATTTCTCATGTCTCGAGTTACCTTTCTAGTTTTAAGTGCCAGTCTCAATTACTAAGAACAATGTAGATAAAACGTCAGACTTCAAAAACTATAAGAAGTTGACAATTAAATTTTAACTAGAAAGTTAAAATTTAATTAATATAGTAGTTTAATTATTATAGAATTATTAACATAGTAGTGACTATGTTAATAATTCTTTTAATCATCAACACTGTAAACGCCATACGTATCTTGCTGAGGAAGAGTATAAATACTTTTTTGCAAGAAACTTTTAAATTTTAAATTTAAAATATCTACTTTGTACTCTTATAAAGCTTGAGGGAGGATATCTTCCATAAGGATACACACACGGTCCTCTCTTCGTGTTTAAACACTGACCCAGAAGAACATTTCGGAAGCAGAAAAAAACCTATTCTTTTCTCAGGAATTGGCTTACAGTGGCTCAAACAATTGAGGATACACCTTACTTTCACTTGATAAATCCAACTTTTAATGAAAATAACACATTAACTAGAATAGAAGACGTATTTTTACTTTTACACGTAATAAAAGGGTTAATTTACAGTAAAAATAACGAAAATCAACAAAAAAATATCTAAAATTAAAAGTTTCACAAATATTTGAAGTAAACATAGGCAGATCTTTACCTCAAAAAATTAAGGATACACCAATGAAATTTTTTCGATATATTACATGCATAGACAGTTTCAGTATTTTGTTGCATGTCCTTTGGCTTTTATAATGTCCTTCAAACGTCTTGGTACCGATTCGACCAATTTTTTAGTGGTTTCTGGAGATATTTTATCCCATTCTTCTTGTAACACTTGCTTTAAATGGGCTTTGTTTCTAATCTGGTGTTTTTGGACCGCTGTTTCTAGTGTGGCCCACAAATTTTCTATGACATTGATGTCAGGGGACTGTGGCGGTGTGTGCAATTGCTGTTTACAATGAAAAAGACACCAAATTTTGACATTACGTGCCGTGTGTTTGGGGTCGTTGTCGTGCTGAAATATAAAATTTCCATCTAAACCCAATTTTTGTGCACTTTCTTTAAGATTGTTGCGGAGTATGTCTATATAAAACTTATGATCCATTATACCATCTATAAAAACTAAATTTCCTACCCCATTTGCAGCCATACAACCCCAAACCATGACGGAGCCACCACCATGTTTAACTGTAGGACGTAAATTTTTTGGATCCAAAGCGGTGTTCGGCTTTCTCCAAACGGTGTGACGACCATCGCTTCCAAAAATTTTGAATTTACTTTCATCACTAAATATAACTTTCTTCCAAAAGTTTTCTGTCTTCAACTGATGAGTTTTTGCAATCTCCAAACGCTTTTTCTGATTTTGTAAGCTTATGAAAGGTTTCTTTCTAGCTACTCGACTGCTATGTCCAGCATGTCTAATCACATTTCTCACAGTTTCAGCACTTACACTTCTGCAGATTATTCGAGAAGTTTCTGCAGCTAGTTTGACTGCACTCAGTTTAGGATTAATCTGGATATCTTTTAAAATTTTCCTTTTAGCTACATCACTCAGAATACTTTTCCTTCCTCTTCTACTCTTATTTTGAATTAATCCATCGCGTTTAAATTTCCCAATGATTTTCTGGACACATGAGTGACTTCTACCGACAATTTCAGCTATTTCACGATAAGATTTTCCCTTCTTAAATAACCTTAATATAAATTTTCTTACATCAATACTAGTCTCTTTCCGAGGAGCCATTTTCCATTTAAAAAATTATAGCTTTATATTCTCATAACCAACTTCAAAAGACAGAAATAACAGTTGAAAAAGTTTAGGATAAAATTTCCCAAACTTAGATTATTAGTAGCAAGCAAAAAGAAATCAAGTGGTAGTTAAACAAAAATTTCATTTGTGTATCTTCAATTTTTTGAGGTAAAAATCTGCTTATGTTTATTTGAAATGCCTCTAAAAAGTTTTATTTTAGAATTTTGTCGTTGATTTTTCTTTATTTTTACTGTTAATTAAACCTTTTGTTATGTCTAAGAATAAAAATTCGTTTGCACTTCTGGTTAAGGTGTTATTTTGATTGAAAGTTGGATTTATCAAGTAAAAGTAAGGTGTATCCTCAATTGTTTGTGCCACTGTATAAGAAATGATTTTTTTCTCTTATTGATGAAAAAACTTAAGCATGAGAAAGAAAAGGAAAAAAAAAGTGTTTTTTTTTAAAGTTAACAACATCTGTAATAGTGTGAAAAGAAACATTCTGAAATATATATTCCAATTTCCAGAAAAAATCTTGGGGTCCTTCCTTTATTCCCCTTTCCCCCAGGTAAGCCACTGGTCATAATCGCGCCCTTATGGTTGGCATTGTTTCAGTCCAAACGCGTGATCAATTCTTGATTTCACTAAAAATCTGTTGAGCAGTGGGACTGATCCGCGTTAAATCGGTAGGAGCTCCAAGTAATCACGTTGATGTGGAGTAAATTACGAAATTTTTCGCTAAAACTGTCCTCGTGTAGCTTCTAGTGTAACATTAAATTAAAATCGAGCAATCGTTTTTTAAGACCTGCAACACATGCATTTTAATATTTAAATTTGCCAGTATTTAATACTTTAGCATCTGCTTTTGTATTTTATTTATTTATGAACTATTGATTTTTATATGTTTTACTTCATATATATCATTCTAAACAATGTGTTTTAGTTTTTCACACTTGCTGCCTAAGACAGAGTTTGATCGTTTTCGGTCCTTGTGGCGTAAGAAAAGCAAAACATCGATCAGAGTTGTTTATTAAAAGCGATATTACACGTTTTAAGTCAATCAGCTGTATTTATTAAATGCAATCATTTAATTAGCTGTAAATATTAAAATCAATACTTCGTGAAAATAAGCCAATAGGCTGTGTTTATTAAATGCATGCAATAAAACACGCCCATGCCCTTTTTCTGTAAGTAGATTTGTAGTCATCCAAAATTCTTCCCTGAACGAGTTCTTGGCTCGGGAAAAATCAGATAAGAAGATTTCTTAAGCTGCCAATCGATTACATAAGGATTACGTTTTAAAAAAATGTAACGCTCTATTTAATTTCGTAAAATTATGAAAGAGCTCAAAGGAAATCGACCTCGGCTCAAATTTAGGATATCCAAATGTTACAATTGAGTTTGAATCTTCTCTAGCGTACTGTAGCGTGGAGTGCTAAAGCCCTGCTTTGAAAATGTGTGTATAATGTTATATATTTCTTTTTTTCTCTTTCCAAATTTTTCGAAGCGCCCCTTCTGTAGTAATTATAGTCGCGAGCTTATGGCTGTCGTTGTTTCCGTCGAGTCATAATTTCGAGTCACTAAAGACTCGTCGTGTAGAGGGGTTGATGCACGTTAAATCTGTCGAGATTCGGTGTTCTCGCCTTGGGATGGTGCAGAAGCTTGGAGAGTGGGTTGCCAGCTCAGGTGCTGTTCTCGTCACCCGATTGCAGTATTACGAGGTCCATTGCAAATAAATCTCGTATTGTTTCTGAATATCACAATAATGAACAATATATATAAATCAAATTTATCGTTGACAAACATCTAAATTCTTATTCATTTTTAAAGAAAAAGTTTTTTATTAATTTTGTCGTTTTTGATTTGATTTTATTTACGTCGCACTATGAGCAACACGGGCTGTTGGTGACGGATCTCGTAATTTTGAACCTCGGTCAAGTGACGAGGACGACACCTGAGCTACCCCCCCTAACTTCCACGCCACGAAGGACATGGGGCCTCGACCAGATTTAACGTGCATCAACTCCGATTAGCGGCGGTTTTTATTGGCATCAAGGTTCGAACCCACGAACGACTAAAAGAACGCTGGCCGTGAGTCCGCGACCATCACCACTAGGTTACCGCAGCCAAGTTTTTCGGTGAATGCGTGTTTCTATACCCTTCCTTCCTCCATGGTAGACGTCGCAATTTTCAAATGGAAAAAGTCTATGTACTTATACTGGTTTAATGTCACATCCGCGTGGATATTGTTGTTATCGAAACAAAGTCACACACAAATTTTTCGGCTTAACTAGTCTAAAAGAAATGATTGTATAAAGTTTATTTAAAATGATTGTATAAAGCCAATGATTGTATATTGTCAATGATTGTATAAAGCCAATGATTGTATATTGTCAATGATTGTATAAAGTTTATTTAAAATGATTGTATAAAGCCAATGATTGTATATTGTCAATGATTGTATAAAGTTTATTTATAATTCAGAAGAAAAAAGAACCACCCTATAATTCTCTGATAGAGAGTTTTGCAATTATAGTTCACATATAGATGCTTGATTAATTAGAGCCGGCTAATCAGATAATTTTAACATTTAAAAATTACGTCAGGTCTAGCATAAATAAACTAATTAACTTTTAATAAAATCACAATGTGCGAAGCAAAAGTTTTGGATATAAAATGTATTTTGCTTCGTAGACCGTAATTAAGCAGAGAAAGGTTGGCAAATTTATATATATGTGTATGTATCTGTGTATGTATGTATAAGATAAAGCAATGAATTTATTAATTAATATATATATATATATATATATATATAATAAGTGTAAGTAAACTAATTTTTATAAGATCTCATAATACTGAATTGAAATGAAATTTTTTTTGAAACATATCGGTTTATTTAAGCTGAAGTAGTTTGGTCGAAATTAGTTGATTTTCATGAGCTCTCTCATACTACTGAATTAATAAAATTAACTTTAAAAGAAACCGGTCCATATTAACTAATGTGCAGTCATAGGGGCAGCAAACACGTTCAAGGGAAAATTTTATTCTTTTAGTTATTAAATTTTGAAATAATGTCACATATCAATCTTTCCTCCTCTGTGATAGACAGCAGACTTACTTTTGAGTAACATTATTAAGAAATATGTTTAATTTCAAAAGGTAAAAGACAGCCAATCTATCCGGTTTTATTTTAATAAAAAATGATACTTTTTATAATTTCGTAAAAATAAAAATTGTTTTTCATTGGTGTTTTAATAGTTAAGATGGAAGAGATGACATAAAAAAACAATGCTGCACTTTCAATTCGGGGTTTTTCTAAGATAGAAATATACAGGGTGTTTCGAAACTCATGGGCAAAAATTTAAGGGGTGATAGAAAACATCTAACCAAGCGATTTTCACCACAAAACGTACAGACGGAGAGCAAGCGATGAACCGCTAGACGGTGCTGTAATGGAAAGCAAAAAGTGCGAGTTTTTTTACACATCGCCATTTCTACATAGGATTTCAGGAAGCATGACCATAAAAAAAAAAGTTTCATATTTGTTTCAGTTAACATTAACAGTTAAAAAAAAATATTTTTTTTCTGTTAGCAGGGGAAACAAATTTTACAAACATCAGATTTTTTTCGTGTTGACGACGGTGCAATAAACCAACGTGGCCATGTAGTCGAGAGTCAATACTCGAGCCAATAGCCAATAGTCGAGATTTCGTGGTCGGCGTTGCTTTCGTCAGGTCTTGGGTTCGAGTCCTGGTGCGATTTTAGACCAGCCGTGTAGAGGGGCTTATGCGCTTTGAATCTGTCGAGTCTCCAAGTCCTCGCAATGACGTAGTGTAGAAGTATGAAGGGGGAATGCTTTCTCAGGTGTCATCCTCGTCACTTGACTGAGATTCAAAATTACGAGGTCTGTCGTCAATAGTTCTCGCGCTCCTTCGAAGTGTAGCGGGAAAAAAAAACAATAAAGGAATCAAAACAAATCAAACTCGTAATTCTGAACTTCGGTCAAGGAGAGAGGATGACACCTGACTTGCCACCCCCTCTTAACTTTCACACCACACCTTATGGAGGACTCTGAGTCTCGACAGATTTAACGTGGCTGCACGGTCCAAAGTATGAACAATATAAATTACATTATTTGCATTATTCTAAATTTTACCTCTTTCCTTTCCCTTAAAAATTTTCTTGTTTGCAAAACGAGTTTTTTGGTTTATAGGTTTTAAAATTTTAAGTTGTTTAAATATAATATAAAAATTATTTATCTGATTTGCATGAATATTGATTGTTTCTGAATGTTTTTATTACTACATAGTTTTTTTTATTTATTAATAGTATTGAATTTGTGATGGATATTTTTAGATGGTTAATTGTTATATGTTGTAATTTGTGATTTGTACTAATTGTGTTTTTATCTTATGTGTATATATATATATATATATATATATATATATATAAAGGCATTCTTCAAAAAAAATTCTTTCAAATATTCTTCGGTGATTCTTTCAACAAGCTTTGAATCTTGGGCAGTGATTGGTCCCCTTTTATACAAATCTCTCCCAAAGGCTGTATGAACTCAGCTGGAAAACATACAAAAAAAATGACGTGAAGGAAGTACCCCTTGAAGACTGCTGTTTACCCGTGGGACTGAAAATAATTTCCCCCTCCCGTGCTTATGTCTGGTGAATAGGTTCGGGGAAAAAGGGAGATAGATTACATAAGAAAAAAAGAATGACCTTTTCCTCGCCTCGTGATTCATTTTTCAGAAATTCATCCAATGACAAACAGGGAAAACAGGGCTCGTACGATGAAGCCGTCCTTTGTACTTTTTTTTCTTTCCTATTGACCAGTAACATCGGCAGATCGTTGGGATCGAATCATCATTCAATGGAATACAATACGAGCGAAACAATTTAAAATATGCCGTGTTCTAAAATTGTTATTTTTTTAAAAAAATTTAATCGTAATGAGAAAAAATTGCTTCAAATCTTCGAATACCATTTTAATAAAAACCAATTTCGTTTCTGTGGATAAAAGAATGCAGGGATTTTTTTTATTTCATTTTGAGTATTTCTTCCCTATTCCATGTATATCAACACACCTACAAAAGTTTTTAAGTAATGCTTTTTATTTATTTATTTTAAGACTTGAAGAATAGAATATAACACGTTTTAAGTATTCAAACAATAAGGTGAATTATCCAGTTTAATTAATATAATGAAGCTCAACTTCCGACCTGGTGTTAAAGGTCTCCTTTAAGGCAAAATATAAATAATAACGTCTAAGAAGTAACAAGTAAATTGAACAAATAACATTATTTGAATACCATTGGTAATAAATTCAAGCGCTTAAAAAATTCAAATAGACACAAAATAATGTAATAAAGGGAATACCAAGCTGAATTTTTGCGCATATATAAGCCCTTAAAAATTGTGCTAGATTCAAAAAGCTATGGCTTAAAAATACTCTTTCTTTCTTCAATTTAATAAATATGCATGTTTTTCTTTCTTTTATATATATATATATATATATCTTCTTCTATCTGACATCACGATACATTTATAAAAATATTACTAATATATATTAAATTGTATTAGATTTCCAGTACACACATTCGACGTGGGATTACTTCCATTTCCAATAAGTATATTTAAGAACAAACATTCTGATTAAGTTTTTTTTAAAAGAAAAAAAAACTTTAATTCCTAATGATTATTTGTAATCTGAGAGATCATTTACAATAAATTAATATTTGAATACGAAGGGGTTTCATAAAGCTTTAATTATTACTAAGAAATAATCGAGATATCTGGGGATAAAATTTATTCTGTATATTAATTGATTCTTATGTACATGATATTCTAAATTACAGCTGTTAATGTTGATTTGTTTGTTTTCAGTGATGGCACTGAAGAACCGCAGTGTAACTGGGCTGATGCAGGTTGATTATCTCGAGGCTCGATATTACGAGGTCCGTTGCCAATACCCCTCGTGTTGCTTCTAAGGACGAAGTTAATAAATTATCAAATTATTTGGCTTCAGAAAGCTTTAGATTGAAGTAACCACATAGTATCGTAAAGTTTTATTATTATTCAGAGGTATCGTACAGTTTTTATTTTTTTTTTTTAAAAAATAACTGAAATAGAAACTTAATTTTTATTTATTATTCTTAAACTTTTTTTCATAGTTATACATTTCTAGTACCGTTTCTTGGTTTTTTGAAATCTATTGTTGTAGAACTCGGCAAATTGAACTCTTATCTTCTCCAAACTGCGAGTTACTTCAATCTACAGCTTCCTGAAATTTAAAAAAAAAAAAAAAAAAAAAAAAAAAAATCTACATTAATTTGCCAAAATTTATAACATTATGCACATAAGAATAAATTAATATACTGAATAAATTTTACCCATATATCTCGGTTATTTCTTGTAGTAATAATTAAAACTTTACGATACCTCCTCATATAACGTTATACATTTAGCGATCATTTATTAACTAAAACATGAGAATTATAACAGGTCCTTAACTTAAACGTCCATGAACTTAATGTGAAAAATCTACTTAACAAATATTCCGGCGTATAACACGCACTTTTTATAGAAAAAATAAGATCCAAATTTACGGGTGCGCGTTATTTGCCGGTCATAAAAATAATAGATTTAAAAATAAGGAAAGCATGAGCATATAAAATTTAATTTCTACTTGTATCGACATGCTGCTTGTGTAAAAGAAATGACGTACCTGATGAACTCAAAAATTTTCATTATTGGATAACATGAAAGTTCATCGTATTCGTTTTCTGTTATACCAGGCACATCATCGAATTCCGTTTCATGTTCACCATCACTATTACTCAGATCCATAAATAAATAATCATCTTCCATTCTATCTAATTTGTGAAACATACTATATTTTTTAATGACTTTTAAATTATATGTCAGATTTAATTTCATTCCATGCTTTTATTTTCCATTCACACAATATTTCTAGACTGTCATCTGTCATGGCATCTTTGGACTCCTTTTGTAAAAATGTTTTTTCACCTTCTAATATTCACGTATTCCACAGTCGTTTTGAATATCCTGATAATAGTTTATTGATACTCACACCTTAAGGCTGAACTAAGGGTGTTAATCCTCCTGATATAATTGTCTTGTCTGTGTTACACTATTTCATCAATTTCTTCGTATTATCCGTTAAATGGGATCTGAACATGTTCCAAACTCTAATAGACTTTCTGGATTTTTTTGAAGTACCAGGACACTTTTGCCAAACATTTCTAATCCACAATTGTACACTGTTTTCGTCCGTCTATCTCTTCTCGTGAATATGAATGAAAATGGCATTTGGCAAATGGCATTTTGATATCGTCTTTCTTTTAAATATAACTATGGGTTTTAATTTTGTACCGTCCTCTAAGAAGGAAGTACTGCAGTGAAGTGAGAGTTTTCGTGACATGTTGTTTTTATGAGAACCATTTTTGTTCCTTTCACATCATATTGATTATATTTGACTCGTTAATTACTGTGATTTTATTTTTCTTTAGCTTGCATATGGAGCTTTCACATACACCAAACATCGTTGCTACAGCACGATGACCCGTGTGGTGACCGGGGATGACAGAATAGTCTCACTGTAGCTCATGCATGTCGTAAAAGGCGACTAAAATGGGTACCCAGCGTCTGGGGATATAGCCGGCACCTTGCCCCTGGGGATTATATCAGGGGACCTCAGGGACTTGCCTTCTTCAGGTAAGCCTTCTTGCCTTCATCATGACCCCGAGGCACCTTAGTGATCTTTTTCTTTCTCATGAGGTTTACTGTCTTTGGTAAACACGGGTGACGCACTCCCGGGATACCCTAGCAATCCTTCTCTATTTTCGACCCTCCTTCTTGTCAACCATTTTTACCTTTTTTTCTTCCATCTTCACGTCTAGACCACAGTTTAATCTTGTTTGGCGCAGCATAGCCATATCTGGCTCTTGCGCCAATAAACTTTACATTCACTCACTCATTCGCTACAGCACGATATCCGTTTTCTATTTCAAATTGAATGATTTTGCATTTGAAACCATCCCTGCGTTTGTTTCGTTTGTGAAGACACGTATTTACTACTAAATGAAACACTAGATCAATTGTATTTAGACTAATGCGAATGCGGTTTACTAAAGCCTTCGATGTTTACTTCAGAATCAAGTCTTCAAATGACTGGAGAAAAATAAAATATATGACTCCTGATTCCGTAAATTTATTCGGATTGGTTGTATTTGTTCAAACCCCATATTGTATTCCCCCTTTCTTGAAAAATTTAGAATAACATTCTTAATATATGTATTTTATATAATCCACCCCGTTCGCAGAATTGTTTATTGCCTCAAGAATCCCCCCCCCATACACATATTAATTCCCTTATCACTTGTCAATTCAGTATACAATTGTTCGTAAAATCTGGGAAAATATTTCGAATTAAGGACTTTTAAAAAGATAAGAGAATCGCACATGTACATTTCAGATTTCTTCGTAAAGAAAAAGGTGTGCATTATACGGGGAATATACCTAAAAATTAAAAATATATAGCTTGAATTTATAGGTGCACGTTATGCGCCGGAATATATGGTATTACTTTTATTTCCCGTGACAACTGATACAATTCTTGCTTTTATAAAAATAATAAACAGCATTTTTTGTAGAAAATTTTACAACTTCTATTGCGGGTTGCCGGCGTTTATATATATATATATATACAGTTGGAGGACAAAATAATACGAACACCTATGAAATAATGGAAAAATTTTATTAATAGGGGATTGGACCACCTTTTGACTGAAGAACAGGTTTAATGCAACGTAGGATAGAGGCTTAAAGGTCATGGACAATATTTAAAGGAATATTAAGCCCTTCCTCCTGCAGAATGGTCTCTAATTCCGAAAGGCTGGATGGAGGTGGAAATAGGGGACAAAGTTTGGACTCCAAATATTCCCATAAATGTTCAATAATATTTAAGTCCGGAGACGGAGGGGGCCAGGCAAGATGTTCAACTTCATCGTCATGCTCTTCAAACCATGCTTGAACACACCGAGCAGTGTGGATAAGGGCGTTGTCGTCTTGAAAAAGCAGTCACTCTTCAGGGAATATAGTCTGGACAAAAGGATGGACATGACCCCCTGGAATGCTTAGATAGAGATTAGATTCTATTCTCCTATGCAGAATAACAAGTGGTCTAAGACCGCGCCAAGATATCGCTCCCCATACCATAATGGAGCCACTCCCATGTTTCACAGTCGGCAAGATGTATTCAGGATTAAACACTTCTCTGAGCGTTCTCCAGACATAAACTCGTCCGGTCGTCTGAAATAGGGTGAATGACGATGCATCTGACCATATTACCTGTTGCCAATTCTGTGGGGACCAGCCTTGTGATCTCTGCACCATTGGCGTCGCTTGGAAGCATTAGTTGCTGTCACCAAGGGCTTACGAATTTCCACTCTGCCATAAATGTTCGCAGCATGAAGTTCCCTTTTGACAGTTTTTGTTGAAACGGGATCCTTGAGATGACTGTTCATTTCGAATGTTATCTCGGATAATGATTGCTTGTGCTTTCGGGCTACTATGCCCTTCTAGACCCGTCTATCCCTATCAGAAAACTTTGACTTGTGCCATTGTTGTGCTTGATCGTTTGAGTGCAATATGATGACACAATAGAAAAGCTCGAAAAACTTCCGAGTCGTCATAACACCAATAGCGCATAGAATTGATTAGTACAGTCATGCCACCTTACATATGATTATTTCCTTTGAAGGCTTGTGAAATCACAAGTTTGTAATAAAGGAGCTGAACTGAGTTATAATTAGAGAAAACTAGCTTTATCAAAGGACAAATTGATAAACAGGTGTTTGTAAAAAAGGCATCAGGAATTTTCTCGATATGCTAACTTCCTGCACAGCAAGCCCTCACGATTAGTTCTATAGGTAGTCACAGTATTTTATCCGAACATTTTTTTATGCTTAAATCGCCCCATGCAACCTTTTTAATGATGTAAATTCCATTTCGTGGGGAAAAAAAGTACAATAATGTAATCATCTAATTAAAACTCTGCTGTATTACTGAGATGTCTTGTACTTACAGGCAAGAAAGGTCGCAAATTCTTGAATCGAAATATTTCAAAATGTCTTTCTTTTTCCATGATGACGAGACATTTTTCGATACTAGATCATACATTTCTTTTCTCTGAATCATATATTTTATCTTTTTCCTTATTAACATCGTATTAAGTAACAGCTTTTCAGTATTTACATTATTATATATGCATCAGGTAAAAAACACACAATTAAAAATAAGTTCTTTAACTTCATTAAATTTACTTAGACAAGCTTTCTTGAATATCATAAGTATGAAATGAATCGAATAAGTTGTAAGCTGCCAACGCAATCTTTGCAAAATATTTCTTTCTTCGATACTGGTACGATGTAAATGAACGAGTACAATTTTACTTGTATTTTGTAATAAATGCCTGGTAATTTTACCTGGATAAAGGCTGTAAGTTCTTATATCGAAATATTTCAAAATGTCTATCTTTTCCCGTTATGACGAGACATTTTTTTGATATTTTTGATCACGTATTTCTTTCCCCTGAATCATATATTTTATTTTTTTTTCCTTATCCTCATCATATTAAGCAACTGCTTTACATTATTTACATTAGTACTCATATATATGCATCCTGGAAATTTCTAATAAACTCAAAATGTAGATATCGCAGAATTAACTTATGCAATCAATACTATAAAGAAATACTTGGACTTTTACTCGAAAAAGGGTTTAAAAAAAATGTTGTAAAGTGCAATTAAAAATAATTTCAATAAATACACTTTTAGACAGGCTTCCTTGCATATCAGAAGTTTGAAATGAGTCGTAAACCGCCAAAGTAATCTTTGTAAAATATTTCTTTCCTGTATCTCACTTTTCAAACCGGTGCAATGTAAATGAACGAGCAATATTTTGTTATGCATACCTGGTAATTTTACCTAGATAAAGCTTTTAAAATTCCGTTTCAGCTATCATTTCTATAAATTTAAAGTCAGTGCATTAATTTCCACACTGTTAATATGACTGTATTTTTTTATTAGAACACTTCCCGAAGCGTCTAATTGGACTAAAATGTGAATTCTCATAAGAATTCCCAAAGGGAAGAAAACCAGTTAGGAGAGGATTTGAGGATAGGTATTGAACTAATTTCACATTTGAAAAATCTTTCACTGTTCCAGAGGAGATTCCTGTGAGGTAAAACATCTTATGATCTTTTAAAATTAAAAATAAAAATGTGTTTTGAGGTCGAAGTGCTGGAAAATTAGTAAGAAATCGAACTTTTTAAAAATAGCTCTTCGCGAGCTAATAAAAAAACAAACAAACTAGCATCCTTGTCTGTTTCCGTTGCTTCTTTTCCTCTGATAAGAAAACCTTAATTATAATTGAGCAAAATAATAGCACCGTCGAAGTTCACTACTATTCTTAGAATCGTCTGTTGAGTTCTGACGCTGGCGTCATTAGTGATGATTTCTTATGTCCTAGGTTACGAAACAAACGGGACAAAAACAAAACTTTAAACATTGACTGAAGGTATTTAAAATTTCTATCGCCCCAACAAATTGTCTATTTATATAACTTAGAGTGGGAGTAATGGTCTCTTTCAAACAAAGTTTTAAGCACATTGTTTCGTCAGAAGATATGACAAACAAACCTTAGCCTAGATATAAATTGTCTAAGGTTGCCTGCCAATTTAGAGTCAGCCGTTTCTCTGAACTCAATGCATTGGAGTAAATGTGTGAGAATTCTCCAACCTGCCATATACAGTTCAGCGGTAAACAGGACGTTCACCTGAGTAACTTAAAATACTTTTAAATTAAACTATAAATCACATTTTTTGTTACTTTTAGAACGAGGCATCGTAACCAGAACATTATCAGCACTAAATTGTGGAACAGAAATATTAAAAAAAATTACATAGTTTATATTTAATTATTTAATTTATTATGAAATCTTGTATAATGCGTTTTACACTAAATTTTGTTTTTCATCTATAATATTTTAAATAAATATTCAGAGCAATAGTTTTAAAAGTCACTTTCTTCCTACATACAATATTACTCAATGAATTACTCAATCCATTTGTGTTTCGAAAAGTTTCGAAAAGCGTGTAATCTTTATTTAGTCTAGCTTTCTGTAACTCAAAATTGATTACATAGCATCTTTATAATTAGGAATTAGGATATTTTTTTCCCTTTGCCTCTACCAGATGAACTTGATCAATCATGGGATTCTTTTATACCACTCGCCATCGCTAATGAAAGGGGGGGGGGGCTTAAAAGCATCACCGATGAGAACTTTCATAATCAATTCTTCTGTATACTGTTTAAAACAAATAAGCTAATATTTACGAATCCTTTGTCTGTTATTTTTAAGAAAAGTAATGCTTCTTCATAATCTTTAAAAACCAAATGCTAAAAAAAAATCAAAAACTAAAATTTAAGAGAAAAATAAAGATTTTCCTAACTAACTATTTCAGATGGCTATTTTTAGAATATAAATATATACATACATTCTAAAAATAGTTTATTTGTGCTTTGTAAATTTATAAATTTGTTCACATTTCTTTGTATTATTGTATGTAATATTAATACTCGTGCAGTATTATATTTGGAAAATCTTTATTTTTCTCATAAATTTTTAAATTTTAGTTTGTGATTTTTCTTAGCGTTTGGCTTTTAAAGATTTTTTCGTTTGTTGTGCTTTTTTTTTTCTTTTTAATTTAATTTTTTGGATTCAAATTTTCAGAATTTTCAATTTCTATTTTTGGTGTTACAACCATTTTTTAATAATATATTTTGTTGATGGGGATTGTTAGCCCTACAATTCTAGAATAATCCAGCTTAGCAGTCTAAAATCTGATACAACTTAAAGTGTATATTTCTTCATTCTTGTATTTTGAATAAAAATGCTAAGGTTTTTAAATTTTTCAAAAACTTTCCAGATTTTTCTAATTTTTTGAAGTTTTGTTTATTTTTCTTTACTGATTTATATATATTTAATTGTATATAATATAATTTTCATTTACTTTTTCAATGAGCTAAGTGCTCATCTATGTATTTTGACTTCCATTTACCTTTTACTTTCTTAAAATATTTTTTTCATTACATTTTCTTTCCTTTTTAATAATATTTTACATATTATCATTTTGAACTTGTTTTTACTCTTATAATACTAATTAGAAATTAGTTTTGTTCATTTTACTTAATAATTAATTCCGAACTAACTGCAACTTTAAAAATTAATCTACATTTTATTGAGATTTACTTATTTTTCTAAGCATTGAATAAGATATCCGTTAAGAAATTATAAGACCACCTGAGAAAATTAGCATATTATACTTCACATCAGAATCATTATAAAACGTATGCGTCATTGTTTCATGACCTCATTACCTGAGAAGCAAAGGTGCAGGTTTCGATTGTGTTACCCACGAATTATTTGAAGATGCCGCAGGCTAAAGAGTTATCTGAGGATGAAATGCGAAAATTTTTATTGTATAAGGGTACAGTTAAATCTGAAGGAGAAATAGCTAGGTTAATGGAAGTGTTTTAGAATTGCCATTCAAAATACCATAGTTAGACTAGATGATTCAAAAAAAAAAAAAAAAAACGATCTAGAAGAAAAGGATTTTGACATTATGAAATGATCGATAAATTTCTCGCATTATCAACTACAAAAAGTTATTCCACTCGTAAAATTTCAGAACGTCTCAGCAGAAAAACTTCTCGTCACAGTTTGAAAGAGCTTTAAATGAAATAACAATGCAAAATTTATGAAAATGAAGGAAAAGTTATTGCTTCATCACATCGAGAAGAAAGACTGAAATCTATTAAAAATGCCATGTCATGGAATGATGATTGGAAATAAATTTATTTCCTAATGAACAGAAATTTAACCTTGACAGTCTCGATGGCAACAAACACTACTGGCATGACTTGTGGAAGGAACCAAAAGAATGTCGCAGTTTCCAAATGGGAGAAGGATCAGTAATAGTTTAGGGAGCCTATAATCATGTTAAATTGGACAATTTACAGCGAATTTCGGGATGTATGGATTATGCATAATATCAAGCTATGCTTTATGATCATCTGATAGCGTTTGGGCCTTTATTAGGTGGTGCTAACTGGATATATTTTTGTAGGGCAATGCTTCTTGCCCCTAAATTCACCTAGGAATGGTTTCAAAAAGAAAAGAGAGAGAAAGAGAGAGTTAATGTTTTGCCTTGGCTAAGTCGAAGTTCAGACTTAAGTTGTGTGAAACTTTTGGGGTATATTATATCGCAAAATTTAAGCTAATAATAAACATGTTTCATCAGCCTAGGAACAGAAAATAGCACTGATAAAAGAAAGATACATTTTTTATTTAAATTGAACTTAACCACTTGGTCATTTCAATAAAAAAACAGATTGCATAAGCAGGGACGTCTTAAGACTTCTTGAGGCCCTGGGCCATTATGAAAAAATTGGCCCCACCTGCGACCCTTTAATCTAATTTGGTGTGTATACATGTACAGTTCAATAAAAGCAATCCATAGTAAAATGTGGTTTTATGGGAATATTTGTTTTTTTATACATTTTTAAATTCGCAAAATCATTATTCAAATCTTCAAAACCAATTGTTAATAATATTGCATTTTCAATATTCATCAGGCTTAAATTATTCAAACGTGATTGAGTCATATGATTTCTCAATTCATTTTTGACTAATTTGAGTTTTGAAAATGAACGCTCTCCACTCGCGTGAGTAATTATATTGATAAGAAAATTCCCATTATTATTTCAATATTGGGAAACTTGTGAATAGTCTTTCATCATATATGTATGTTCATCCCAATTCCAGTTGCCTCATCCAACTATTGTTCTTAATCTTCATCTGCACTTTTGTAGTAATATATATTTTTTTTAATCTTTCTTTTTTCCATTTGTTCTCTTTGCTTTTTCTTCGGTTTTTCGCCATCAGTGATCATATATATGACTTGAAATGTTGACATTCTAAGTTCAGTTCATCTCCATTAATGTCTTTATCGTAAAATTTTGATATTTTCTAGCACGCTCTTTTAATTTCTGTCTCGTCCAAATTAGAAATATTTTCAAAAAATCTAAACATTTCAAAAAGCTCCTCATATTTTTTACTGCGCGTTTGTATATTGCAAATTAGAGAGTCGATTATTGGTGAAAAGGTTTCTATTTTAATTTTCTGGCTGTGGCTGTTTTCAAATGTTGTGTCGGTGTCTATTTCCTTCAAGGTAAGTTACTACATTGTCTTACACGCTTGTGAACACTTTGATACTCCTTTATAAAGGATACTTCCTCGGCTTTTGACTCATAATAGTCAAAAGAATATCTTTTGGTTTATATATATATATATATATATATATATATATATATATCATTAAAGATTTTAATAATTTTACATCTTTCGACTAATCTATATTCTTACTCTGGAGAAATAAATTTACTTTGTTAATACGTGTCAAAATGTCGTTCCAAAGGATAGTTAAAAAAGTAGTTTTTAATTTTTTAGCTGAGAGTCGAGTATCCGCTCCCTGTAATTCATCATTAATTAAGTAATCCAGGCTCATGACAATTTCTGAATATCCGGAGCTTAAAGCTCTAATTGTAACTGCGCGTGCTGACCAACGAGTTTTTTGATAGGTTTTTCAGTACATTTTGATTTCTTACACAGCTCAAATTTTATGTTAGTATATTCCAATTATGGTTTGATGATGAGCAAAAATTATAAAGATTTTTAACAAAATCAAAGTAAATTGTTACATTACAGTAACATTCTACTGCTTGAACGCCAATTAAATTCAAAGAATATCCTGCACATGGTACATATATAGCGTATTTTTTTCCCCCTTGAAGTCGGGCTTGCAATCCTGAATATTTCCCTGTCATATTCGAGGCATTGTCGCATGACTGACCTTTACAGTTACTCAGGGAAATGCTGTTATTTTCCAAAAATGAAACCATACCATCCATCAGATATTCTGCAGTATGTCCATTAATATTATTAAATTGCAAAAATCTTTCAATGGGTGCACCATTTTGGACATATTGTAAAATAAAAGTTATTTGGTCAGCATGAGTCACATCTTGGGTAGAATCGAAGCAAATAGAATAATATTTAGCTTTCTGTATTTCAGTGATGATAGCTTCCAAGATTTTTGACGCCATGGCTTCAATGAATTCATCTCAAATTGTAGCAGGTAGATGAGAAAGATTACCTTTTCCAGAATTGCCGTACTTTTTAATATGTTCTTTTAAAAATTGATCAAACTTACTTAGAAGTTCTAAAGTGCCTAAATAATTTTCGTTATTCACTGAAACTATAGTTTCGTTTTCCCCTCCAAAAGGCAGTCCTCTTGATGGTAAGAATTTTATAACAGCCACTATGTATAGCCAGTAAATAGTTTCTTCTTAAAAAGATAAATTAGATGGTTTCTTTTTCTTAATTTTTATTATTTTCTTGACTTTGAAATAAACACTTTTTTATGGTTTTATTTTTCTAGGTTTGCGTTTATTTTATTCCATTTTTTGATGATTTTATGTCGATTTTTGTTGATGATTTGCAAATACCTCTCAATACCTTGCTATTTTTGTTCAAAATTAAAGATAAAATGCTTCTACCGAGTCCTTCACAATTGGAAGGGTCCAGTTTGATGTTCACTTTAAGGAAAAAAAAATTGTAACACCGTTTCTATGCCCTCTCTTTCATTGCCCTTCCCTATCGTTCAAGTACATACAAACCACCCTTCATGTACAAGTTTTACAAAGAAACTGCTTTTCTCGCTGTTTCAATATGTAGTCCACTTTCCTGTTTGAGGACCATCAGTGTTGACTTCTTCATTTTTTAAATCAAATCATTTCATTTATTAAAGATCTACAGTGTTAATTAAATATTTTTAATGAGTACGAAAAAACAAACATTCCGAATTTTGTACAGTGATTATTATAAAAATATAAATTTTAATAAAGGTGGAAACTGACTCAGAACTGTTTACGGTGATATATATCAATACGAAATTGCATCAAAACCTTATTTTTTTAAGAAATTTAATAAGAATACTCAAATTGCAAAATTTAAACTTCAATGCATCATGTGTTTTTTAATACTATAAAGTATTTCTTAGTACTATAAAGAAAAAAGGTATATAAATGTTTTGCATAAAGTCATTTTTGTTCCTTTCTATTTTATTGAGGAAAAAAATATGTTACATTATTCTGAATTATTGTTATATTTTAAGTTTAAATCTAAAACGATAATTAAGTGGTTATGATTTCGAACTTGTGGCCACTGTTTTTTCTGCAGTATCGTGGGTTCGAATCCTCTTGGCACCTAAGACCCATCATGTAGAAGTACTGATACACGTTAAATCTATAGAATACATGCTTGTAACTATACAAAATATTTTTATCCATATTATTATGCTTATCAAACGAAACAAAGAATTATGATAAAAAGAAGTCATACGTTCTAAAAATTAAAGAACATTATTACATAAATTATTAATGAGGAGAATTATATTCATGTAAATAATTTTCATTAAAAATATTTTATACTAATATGTGATAAAGTATTAGTAAGTAATAAAGTATTGATAAATGATAAAGTATAAATATAGTATAAGTTTTAAAGTATAAGAGCTAAAATTATATACATAATTTCAATTTCCTACAGAAAAATCTGATTAAACATACACACGCAAATAGAAAATTTCTAGTGAGGGTCTTATACATTAAAAATCTCTTATTTTGTACTGTGTTGGATAAGAATTTCTGCACTTTTTGTTTACTCTTAAAACATTAAATTATTGTACAGGCATTTATTTATCTAATTATCAAATCGTACTGTAGGATTCCTATTATATGATTGTTTCTCTACATTTATACAACATTGCAAAAATCTGTAGTAATGTAATATCTTCATTTTATAAATGTTCTTTTTTATTTGGGTTTCTATAATAATAAAAAGGACAGTCATTTGAATTCTTAACCGAATAAAAGAACACTTTTCGTATTTCGTATTGATATAAATATTTCTCTGAATTATAATACACATTGGAAACTCTTTTGTAAGATCATAATGCATTCAAAAGGAAGGGAGCGCGCACTTATCCATATTAATCAATATAAAAGTATTCTAAAGAGCTAATTGATATATTTATATACAATTTTATAAACAGTTAAGAGATCATTTCTTGTTATTCAGAGAGAGAGAGAGAAAATTTCCAAAAAAAAAAAAAAAAAAAGAGCAGAATTTTTTAAAACCGTTTATTATTTTTATAATTCTCTCCATAAAAAAGCAAATACAAAGCAAAATTTTCATTTGCAAATTATTTTACTTTTTTGACGCGATATAAATATTTGTATATTATCTTAAACCTCGAAGAAATACAATTCAAAAATGAAAACATAATTACCTTTTGCTGTTAATTAAACAAATTACATTTAAACAAAGGAATTGCCGATTTAGAACTGTAGGCCACTCATTTCTTCGAAAAAGTATGATTCCCTTCAGGGTCATTTCAACCCTCTTTTTTATTAGCCCTGACCCCTGTCATAAAATAGGGAACGTGTTTTTGTCACTTCTGTTGGGGGGGGTTAAGTGTATCTCTTGTCCATTCGTGGGCGATGCTTCACTCCTGTGTGCAAATAAATAAAAGATCGCTGGAGAGAGTGTCTATGACTGTCCTTCCCACAGCAGTATTTTTATCAATAGATTGGTTAGATAGATAGTTAGATAATCTCGCTATAGAAATAAACTAATATTTTCCTTGATTCTCAGCGAACATCATAAATAGAAATATTTAATATAGAAGTAACTGTCTTCAACCAGTCATGTCCGCGAATAACATTTGACGATTGAAATTATTTTGATCATGATCTTATTCAGGCCGAGTAGAGAACGAGACGAGGCCCCCTCAAAGGAGAGGCCCTGGGCCCTGGCCCAGTTGGCCCATGCCTTAAGACGTCCCTGTGCATAAGTTTATCAGGAAAAGGATTTTTTTTTTTTTGCTCTTAAACAAGTGGTCTTATAATTTATTAACAGTGATTTTTCTTTTCTTTCTGATGCTTTTGCTAACTTAATCACTTATTACATTATTGAAAATCTAATTATATATATATATAAAATTACGGAATGGGCTTTGAATATTGACTAATGAGATTGACGAATGATATACTTTATGATACAAAAGGGTGTCAAAAACCAAATCAATTCAGGGATGTCACTTTCAGCCAAAATATCGTTGCAGTCTTGATTTCCGCAGCATGTCCGCGATTTCCGCAATAAATATGTCATTTTAATTTGAAAGTTGCCTATTTTTAACTATATTTTTATATGTTTATTATATGTATGATAATTCAAAAAAAAATGATACTTTTTTTTAGATTGAAAACATTTAATAAGAAATTCTACGGTTATTTAATAGAAATTCTACAGTTTAAACTAAATTGAGAACATGATCATTAAATTTGAAAACTCGTTCGAAAGTAATATCACTTTTTAAAGATTTATAAATATTGATTTAACACATTGGAAAATTGATCAATCAATTCACAAATATTTTTTAAGAAAGCGCATTTTTTCAGCTCCAATAAAATTATCTAATAAATAATTTTGACTTCAGAAAATAAACCAAAATGGGAGCACTTACCTTCAAAAACCTGACAAAATAGCGTTTCGAATTAAGAAATGATATGTGAAACCAAAGGTACATATTTTCTTTTTGAAATAGTTCCATTGAATAGTAATCAAAGAGCCTAGTTTTTAAAAATATTAAATTTGAATGTTAACTTATGTTATATATAAATTTATTTTGTATCATATATGATATATGCATTACTGTCAATATGATGCTTGTTATTTTATCACCTGAATTTTTCTCAATCAGTATCTGTCTTCAAGCAAAGTATTTTTAAGAATGCCAATAAGCTTAAATTCTGAATAGGGAAGGATGTCATTGGCCTGAATAACTTAAATGAAGAAGAGTATCCTGTTTGAAATCAAACGAAAGTATGTTCGGCAGCAAAATGTTACAAAAATTCAAAAATATTTTCTAACTTTAAACATGTAAAATATATTGGTAAGAAGGAAGCCATTACCTTCTAATTGAAAATCATCTGTTTAAAATTGTATGATGTACTTTAATTTTCCATTACTATTTGATTTAATGAATTAAGCACCTTTCTTATTATGTTAATCAGTGATATATATATATATATATATATATATATATATATATATATATATATAATTGATTCTCAAACATTTGTTACAATATCTTTTTTAAGTAGGGGTAATGTTTCTTTGAATCAAATTACTAATGTTTATTCAGCTATTACAAGCTATTAGAATCTAGAAGCGATAACAGTAAGGAAACTGTGTGGTTTTTAGATACTGAATCAGGTAACTGAGAGAGATACATTTCTTTCAAATCTCAATGACATTTATGACACTGATAAAGAAGTCTTACGTAAATAACAAAATGTTGTATCATTCATATTTCGTAAGTGGCCACCTTGAAAAACTGTTATACTCATTTTCAAAATGTACACCTATATTATTTATTCTCTAAGAAAGATTTTAAAAAATCTTAAAAATAGAAGGAAAGATTTCTGGAATGTTTAAAATTATTATTAATAAATAAATGACTTTATTAATATAATACTATTGATTAAAATATTAAAGACGATTTGTTGTTACGCTGTTTTATTTATTCTTTGAAAAGTATTATCTAATTAAAAATTAATAATTGAATGAATAATAAACCTTTTAATACAAAACTAAAATATTACGATTATGATTTAAATATCTTGGATACAAATAATGACGAAATGTGTAAAATAAGTGTGAGATTGCGTTCAATAAAAAGTACTCTCTCTCTCTCTATGAGTAGTAGTTTTCTATACTAGTACATTAAAACTAATTATTTCTACTTTCTAATAATTATTTAATACGTATTCGTACTTTAATAATTATCTATTTAGTTAGACATTACCTGTTTAACTTCCACACCACGTCAATGTATGGATTTTGAGCCTTGATAGATTTCACGTAGGATCATTAGTAGAATTATACCTCGAAATCACAAAAGGCGTTATTTCCACCGAGTTGTGGGTTTGAGCCTGATGCCCCTGAAGACCCACCGTGTAGCGAGGCTGTTACACGTTAAATCTATTGAGGCTTCAAGTCCTCTCGTAGGCGTAGTGGGGAAGTTAGGAAAATGGAAGTGCCAGCTTGTCATCTTCTTCAGTTGACCAAGGTTCAAAATTACGAGGTCCGTCGCCAACAGCTTTCGTGTTGCTTCCAAGTATAGCATTAACAATCAAATCAAATCTCTCTAACACATTTTGGAATTATAATTCAAATAAACATATTTTAAATTGATTTCTTTGGTTGGGTTTAAAAATCTTATCTTTGAGTCAGATCCAATGTTGAGTATGTTGAAGTCTATATTGAGTATGTTTTCATCTGATTCAAATAAGAGTCAAAAATGAATAAGTTTTTATTGAGAATTATTGCATTTTTATTGTTAAAATTCTTTTAAAAGTGATATAATCTTGTTGTAAATTTTAAGTATAGCGAATCTTAGAGTGAATAAGTTATTATACATTCATATATACTTGATTTTAGATAATTTTTTAAAAGAAATAAGGAAAAAAAAAAAAAAAAAATTCTAAAATTGATTTGTATATCTTTCTACATGCACATTAAAGCTTTGTGTCGATCTCAAATAGGTTATTTATAATATTTTTCTTTGGTTTAGTTTGTTTTTATTAACGTCGTACTAGGAGCAAAACGGGCAATTGGCAGCGGACTTCGTAATTTTGAACCTAGGTCAAGTGTTGAGGACAATACCTAAGCTGGCACCCCTTCTCCTAACTTCCACACCACGCCAAAGAGAAGAATTTAGGCCCTGACAGATTTAGCGTGCATCAGCCCCGGCAACACGACGGGTCTTTCGTGGCATCAAGTTTCGAACCTACAACACGACGAAAACCGTCTACCACGAGTCCGCTGCCTTATCCACTAGGCTACCGCGGTCACCTAGCTTTCTTTAAACGAGATCAGAAGCTTAAGCAAGATATTTTTTGATTGATTGCATATTAACGTGACTCACAAATCTGTAGCAAATAGCCCTCGTGTTGCTTCTAAGCGCGACGTTTATAAACAGTCAATCTATACCATTCACATCAGAATAATTACACTTAGCAAGGGTTCTGAATATTTTCTTTTCGTCTCTTATAGCCCTAGTATGGCTTTTATGCACGACATTACCAAACTATTAATCAGTTCACTAAGTTACTTAAATGTATTTTAGTATTATTCATGCAACGATGATAATATAACACACAATATACGGATGGTGTTAGGGCGTTGTTGCTCCGTATGCCAAAAAAGCAAACAATCGATTACACGAAGTTCAGTACCGTTTAAATACAAACTGAAAAGCAATTCTCGTATGCATAACTTTTATATGTATTTATCGGCCGCAGTAGCCTAGTGGTCACAGTCGTGAACTTCCGCGGTTCTGTTTCTGTCGAGTCGTAGATTCGAATCTGATGCCACTGAAGACCCACCGTGTAGCGAGACTGATGCACATTACAATTGTAAAGACTCCAAGTTCTCCCGTTGGTGTGGTACACTAGCTTGAAAAGGGAGATGTCAGCTCAAGGGTCGTCCTCATCACTCGACTGAAATTCAAAATAAATATACTAAAATTGGAACGATACAGAGATTATTAACATGGTCCTTGCGCAAGGATGACATGCAAACTCCTGAAGCGTCGTTTCTGTCGAGTCGAAGATTCGAGCCACCCACCGTGTAGCGAGACTGATGCACATTAAATCTGTAGAAGCTCCAAGTCCTTCCGTTGGAGTGGTATAGAAACTTGAAGAGGGAGATGTCAGCTCTAGGATCGTCCTCATCACTCGACCGAAATTCAATATAATGATGACCCTCATCAATAGCCCTCGTGTTGTTTCCAAATGCGACGTTAATTAACAACCAATTATTATATAAATGTGCGCTGATATACTTTTATTTCATTCTAGAAGACAACATCAGTTATCTTATTGATTTAGAAGTGGAATTTTTGACTAAGAAGGCTTAATGACGAAAACAGTGTTTCACATTGTTCACTATATCAAAAAGAGATTCACTTGAGTTAAATCATGTTGCCATTTTCGTTGTGAAATTGCATGTCAAAACATAATGAAGCTATAACACCGTAGAACCATAAAAATCCATGACTAAGCACAATACTCCCATTTACGAACATGACTCGTGCTTGATAAGTATAACATAAACAGGCAATTATTTCGCTGTTATATATTTATACATTTACTGAAAGCACTATTAATATCAACCCAGCAGTAAGCGAATGATATCTGTTTGAAGTTATCTCGCATTTGTGGGATTATTTTCGATGTAATGTAAAAAATAATACATTTCTCAGATACTGAATAATGTTACAATATTTTGAAACAATACGTGCTTGGTCACTAATAAAACCTGTCAACCAATCAAACCGACAAAAATTTCTTGTAAGAAGCTAATTAATACGACTGGAAAATGTTTTACTTGCTGGAGAAATACACTGCGAAAAACGGGTATACAAAATCGAGTAGAAAGTGCTCACTTTTGAATACTTCACATACTCAAAATGGCTCCGATCCCAACGTATTCAAATTTGAGATTCGCACATACTCATTTTTAGTAACAAGCACATACTCAGAATGGCAACTTCACGTACTCACTTTTGAATACGTCACATACTCAAAATAGTTCCTATCCCAACATACTCATATTTGAGTCTCGCACATACTCATTTTTGTACGTACTCAAAATGGAAACTTCACATACTCATTTCTGAATATAATCTTGTATCAATTATGAATGTGGAATAGAAAAATGAGTGTCATGTATTTATTTGTGAATCTGTTACTGCATCAAATATGAGAATCAAACAATCCAGTGAGTATGTTTTGAATTTATTTTCCGATACTGTTGTTGTATCGAAAATGAATTTTAAACAGAAAAATATATATCAATTAAAATTTTCAGGGAAATAAATAAGCGCTCCTTTATTTGCAAGTATCATTTTCTTCATCTTATATATTATTTTACACTTTATGAAGTTTTTGTTACAAAACTTCCGATTCAATTCGGTTGAATCGAAGTTGGAGGGGGCCTGGCGAACTTTAACTTTCTTTTGGCGATAAATCGTTAATGTGGTTACCATGCAGGTTTGTTTATGGTAACCCTATAAAATCTGTAAAAGGGGATTCAACGTCAACGTCATCTTTTCTTGCTTCTCATTTGAAATACCCGCCTTGGTGTCATTCTGGTACTTCATTTGCCTTCCAGGCACGACGCAATCATTTTTTCTCTCTTTCAGAAGCTCCGAGTTTGAAACACCCGCTTTGGCGCCATCTCAAAAAAATCGTCAAGGGGATCCATCAAAGTTCGATTTTACCGAAAATAACTTTAATGCAAATTAAAGTAAGAAGTCACTAAGCTACGATTACGATGTAATATGAATACAGACAAAAAAAACACCTGCAAAGCACAAATAACTACTCACAGAAAATCATTTTCAAATCATAAATCAGAAAATCATGATCAATAACATTTCAACAACATTTTTATATCTTATTTAAAAGAATCTTTCTGTAGTGGTGAGCGAGTCACTGGGAAAAAAATGTAAACAAACACAGACGCGAAAATGAGTATGCGTACATACTCATTTTAATATTCCTGTATTCTACCGCGTGTAGCGTGGTAAATACGAAATATAGTTCGAAATATTAAAGCAAACCATATTTGTTTTTGAAACCCACTTTGTAAAATACGTAGTCAGTATATAAAAGGAACTTTTATAGTCCTTATATCTGTAATAATTTTTTGAGAATGCTGATTTCCCATTTTTTTTTTTGGTTTTGAATACTTGTAATGTTCACATTCGATAAAGGTATACGCTCAAATCTGATACAAACATACTCATTTCAAAATGAGTACGTCTAGGTATTCATTTTTGAGTATTTCTTTTTTCTCCGTGTACTGGAAAATATTTTATTTAATTTTGTTAACGCTACCGATATAAAATAAAAATAAAAAATTTTAAAAAAAAAAAAAAAAACTAGGGTTTAAGCTTTATAAGCTGTTGAATAAACGGTTAGCACTTTTTTTTAAAGACTTTAAAAACCATTTGCTGCTTAGAGTAGCAATTGATCAAAAGAGATATGAGATCGATTTCGCAACATGACATGTCTGATAAATAAGTAAGCTTTGCATCTATGTTTTCTCATAATTTTTTTTGTCAATTTTTTACTCATACTTTTGACATTCATGTTTTGTATGAAACAAAACAAGCAGAAAAAAAAAAACGGCTGCTGGTTGGTTACATTTAAGTGTCCTCATTTTCAAGGAAATGCGGAAAGTGTCACGCGTAGTTATATTCTCGTATTTTCCGCTTTTGGAACTGTGACACTGAAATCATCACTAGAAATTCTAGATCAAACATTTGATAAAAATCAAACAACATTCCCTTTTTATGGAGGAACGAAAATTTGGTGTATTAGTTATATTATGAAGCGTAATCATATATATGTTGATTAGTTAATTTCAAAATTTAAAAAAAGTGGGGATGGGGGAATTGGCTCAGTTATCAATTGTACTTAAAGGTTAATGATTATAGCATTATATAAATAAAGCTAAAAACTCAACAATTAAATACATACAATGAATTCGACAAACAAACTTCCGCATGATTAATATAACTTTCATGTCATTACGAGTGAGCCAGTGACAGTAGGGTTTAAAGGCGCAAGCTGACCCAAACCAATGTGTATCATTGGTTTGATTTTATTAACGTTGCACTAGAAGCAACATGAAGGCTATCGGTGGCAGACCTCGTAATTCTGAACCTTGATCAAGAGACGAGGATGACATCTGAGCTGGTGGCTTCCCTCTCCAAACTTCCACACCACTCCAACAGGGGGACTTTGAGCCTCGGCAGATTTAACGAGCGTCTGCTACACGACGGGTCTCAAGAGGCATTAAGGCTCGAATCCAAGACTCGACGAAAACCACCGGCAGCGAGTCCTCGACTATGACCACTAGGCTAATGCAGCCACACAAATGTGATATAGAGATTAAAATATATATATATATTGATTCATTTTTGTGGGATACAAAGGCTATTATCTTTTGGTATAAAAATACAAAAAGGTAAAAATTCATGTCTCAGCAAAATAGACGTCGATTGACTGATTGTTTACTAACGTCGTACTAAGAAGCAGCACGAGGGCTATTGGCGACGGTCCTCCTAATTTTGAACTTTCGTGAAATAACGAGTACGACACCTGAGCTTGCTAAATGAAATCACATAGCATTTTAACGTTCATTAAGCAATATATATATATATATATATATATTATTTTCCTTTCTGTATTTTCAAAACTTTCAGGTTTTTTGAAAACGTGTTCAAATTTTTTTTTTCATAATTCTTGATATTTTGCTTTTTCTTCTTTCTTTTTTTGTATGTAATGTATAAATTTATATTACACACACACATGTTTCAGTCTTAAATTGTTTTCCAGTAACAAAATTATATTACTTTTATTTTGAAGAACTTTGATTTAAGTTATTCAAACAATGTCCCTGAAGGTCTCACCAAAATATTTTTATTTATATAATTATTGTTCTCACACGTTGTCTACTTTTAACTCATAGTAATTTTATTGGCCATTGATGTAAAATCAAATCATCTATAAGTCTACAAACATTTCAAATTGATGATAACAGAAATATTTTGAAGGATTAATCATTTCTTCAAAATTATATACAAATTCATATTTATTTAATTCTTAAAAATGTTTTCTTCTATTATGCGCAACTGATTTATAACATTCGTCTTTGAAACACGGAGACTGACGTTTTGAAAAGAACGATTTAAAATATTTTGTTAAAACGCAATAACCTTTGGCTTTTAAATGCTTCCTTCTTCAGTGGCTCAATGGATTCCTGGTGCTATGAAACGCATTATATCACGGGAATACATTCTTCTCAATGAATTATAAAGCTCTTCACAGTATGGTGTGTCAGGATATCCTTCAGCCCA